>CM045573.1:996838-1101959 GCA_024721245.1 Mitragyna speciosa | reverse complement strand
AAGCCAAATGAGCAGCTCTCTTGTCAAATTCACTCAAGAATCGAAAAGGAAGAAAAATCACAATTATTAAGCCAAACTTGTAACGAACAACACGTAAATCCTAGCTTAAACACGCCTAAAAACCTAGTCACTTTGGCCATTATCAACACGCACATAGAAACACACATTCAAACACACAAACAACAAACGGGAGCACACATTTACACATATAGTAACTCACACACAAACATACAGCTCAAATGCATACACACAGACTTACACACAGAGGTCAGATTCTCTCACACACAACACACACTACACAATCCACCAGAATCTTCTCCAACAACCTCTATCCAAACAACCAGCAACCATCAGTTTTTCCCATTTCCAATTCACAACATCCAAAATCACCACGGTCCAAACAAAACAGTCACCACGGTTAGCTACTCAACCATCCTAGCTTAAACACGCCTAAAAACCTAGTCACTTTGGCCATTATCAACACGCACATAGAAACACACATTCAAACACACAACAACAAACGGGAGCACACATTTACACATATAGTAACTCACACACAAACATACAGCTCAAATGCATACACACAGACTTACACACAGAGGTCAGATTCTCTCACACACAACACACACTACACAATCCACCAGAATCTTCTCCAACAACCTCTATCCAAACAACCAGCAACCATCAGTTTTTCCCATTTCCAATTCACAACATCCAAAATCACCACGGTCCAAACAAAACAGTCACCACGGTTAGCTACTCAACCATCCCTGCCCAACATTCTCATCCCAGCTCCACCAAAAAACAAAACACAAAACCACCTGCCATCTCTAACAACCACAATCCTTGGAACACCCACCAAACAATTCAAATTTGTCACTCAAAAACCTGTAAAATCGCAACAATCACAAAAATCCCAACTACTAAGCACAATTGCAACCCAAAGTCTCCACCAATCGTTACACCACCACCGTCATTTTCAGTCCAGAGATGACTTGTACAGTAGCTGCAAACAATTTTCCCAGCACAAAAAGACCCAAAATCAACCCTCTCACAAACCCCAATCAGTCATTGAAATCGCCCAAAATGGCCTCTCATCAACTGACACTCTACCAGTTCCACCTAGAACTGCCAAGACAAACTATCGGACCACCATTAGCTCCCTACAACTAGTCAATCAACGCCACCAAAAGCATCTTTCAAGCTTACTATAAACAACCCCCAAATTCATTAGTCCACAATCCAATGTTCCAATCAATCTCCAGGCG
The DNA here is from genome assembly GCA_024721245.1 of Mitragyna speciosa. NCBI lineage: Eukaryota > Viridiplantae > Streptophyta > Magnoliopsida > Gentianales > Rubiaceae > Mitragyna > Mitragyna speciosa. The sequence continues at coordinate 1,100,691 of CM045573.1, read as the reverse complement.
TCACCAATCCCCACCACAACAGCCAAACCATGCTCAACCCCACCTCGCCAACAGGGCCTGTAACTGGAGGTTCCACTTTGCTGCTTTTCTACCGACCAAACTGAGGGAAGCCATGGCCGAGGCCTCCGTCCCCCAAAACAAGTATTCACTTTTAATTTTATATTTATAATTTCTGTTTTTCCTTCCACTGAGCAATTAAATGTGATGAAACCTCCTGATTTCGCGATTGATTAGTCTTTGGTTTTGTCTGATTAGGATTTGAATTGGGCAATTTGGTTTTGGAATTCTTCAGTAGAGAAGAACACAAAGGGAAAAGAACTGAGAGATGGTGAGAGTGAGGGAACCGAAAATAGATAGATAGAGAGGTGAAGCGAGGATGATCAGTGATTGGAGAAGAGGAGCCAGAGAGCTTGAACAAAGAGAGGGAGGAGGCGAGAGAGAATGAAACTTCAGAGAAGAGGAAATAAGCAGAGAGACGAGCAAGATAGTAAGATAAGGAGCAAACTAGAGACAGAGAGAAAAAGAGCAAAACTATTAGGGATAGAGAGAAATAGGAAACTAGAAGATGGAGAGGAATCAGAGAGAAGGAGATGGAGAAAATAGAAACAAAAAGAAAAGTGAGGGAGGCTAGAAGGAGAGAGCAGCAACTGAGAGGGGGAACAGAGACTAGAGAGAATAGAGGGAAGAGAGATGAGAGGCAGGGAGAAGAAGGAAGAAGCAGATAGAATTTCAGGAGATTGGGGAGGTTTCTTTTTCTTTTAGTATTTTTTTTATAGTTTTTTTAGTTTAGTTAATATTGAATTAGTTTCTAATTTTGATCTAATTTGATGTTGAGTCATGGATTGAGATAGTTAATTAAGGTAATTGAATTATTTAATCTAAATTTGATTTATTTTGGCATTTTTTTAACCTTCTGTTTTATCACAAAAATAACGTATTTGTGTTTAAGTCCTTGCTCTTCTTTAGTATTATTGATAAACCTCAAAGATTTTTTATTTTTGTGGGATTAAGTCTTTAATTTTATAGATTGAACCCCCCAGATTTTACTTTTTATTTCAATTAAGTCCTACAATTTGCAAATTGTCCCATATTTGCATGACTTATTATTTTGCCCCCCAATTTACTTCAACTTGCATCTCTACCTATAGATACCAAATTTTGACACACTATTTATTTTCAAATATTGGGGGGCATGTTTACATTTTTTTGGGTCAAATTTTAATTTTTCAATAATCATGGGGGCAAAATAGTAATTTTTATCTGTATATATTTTTTTATTAGTTTTGGGGGTTTTAAATTTATATTTCTACTTTCATACGAATTTGTTAATTTTTTATGATTTTTTCAGATTTAATTGGTATTCTTTTTATATTTTTACTAGCACAAGGGCAAAATGGTAATTTTGCCTTGTGAACACCATTTTGGCTCATTTTAGGTCCCAAATTTATTTTTCTAATTCTTTAAGCATGTTTCTAAATTTTTTGATTTTTTCGAGAACGATTGCTATTTTTTCTGTAAATACTGCATTCAATGGCAAAATCGTTATTTTATAGTTCAAATTCATTTTTCATCAATTTTTGAGTCATAAATGCACTTTCTAGGGTTTTAAATTTATTTTTAATTTTTGGTAATTTTTCGAGGTCAATAGCTATTTTTCTGTGAATTTTCATTATTCAGGAGCAAAATCGTCATTTTATAGTTTAAATTCATTTTTCATCAATTTTTTAGTCATAAATGTATTTTCTAGGGTTTTAAGCTTATTTTTAATTTTTGGTAATCTTTTGAGGGCAATAGCTATTTTCTGTATATTTTCGTTGTGTAGGAGCAAAATCGTCATTTCACACTCCGAGCGCCTTTTTGATCAGCTTTAAGTTTTAACTTTTATTTTGAAATCTACCTTGAAATTTTGAAAAATTTTGGAGATTATTGTCATTTCTTTGTATTAATTTTTTTTAATTTTTTGGGTTAAAAATATTTTTTTAAATAAAATTAAAATTTTTATTACCGGTGGCGTATTTATTATTTTGTAGTATTCTTGGTGACCAAGACAACTAGCTCTATAAATACCCCCCCTTAAATAAAAAATAAAAAAAGAGAGAAGAATCTAAAATGCTAAAAACACTTTTACTTTTAGGTCTTAAAGATCAAAACATACAATTTCTTACCAAAAAAAAACACACAAAATAGCCGCCATCTTCATCTCATTATTACTGCTCATCGGTTTCAATTTTTAAGTTCATTCAATCATCAAGAAGGGTTGAGAGACATTCAAGACCATCATCAATCCTAATCTTCATCAAGTAATTTCTTATCTTTTATTTTTAGTTTTAAATTACTGTTTAATTCATTTTATTTGATATGATATTTCATGATTTTTAGATTTTCTTGATTTGGTTTTATCATTATTTCTTTTCTGGGTTTTTGGGTTTGCTGATATCCTTCATCTTCTCTCTTCTACGCCCTCACTGATTTATCCCCTCCTATTTTTTTTCTTCCTCCTCCCTCAACTACCGTTCCTCTCCATCACTCTAGCTAATTAAACCACCAACTCACATCCAGCTATTCTCAACCCCAAACAACCATATCATCAGCTCCTCCACACCACAACCAAAGTCAGACTCTCTGCCCTTCATTACCAAACCACTGACCAACTCAGCTCACAATAGACAATCAGACTTACCACCAACAAGCCACCATCAAGGTAAGCTAGCAGTCACCATAAGTCAGTCCTCAAACCAGAACCCTGTCAACCACCAGTCGACCATAACAGCAAAACCACTAACCACCCAATTTCAACAAACCCAAACCACTACCACTGCCAGGAAGCACTCACTTCCACCTCCATCATCACCATCCAAAGCTCAATCATAGCCCCTAACTGGCCACCAATCACAAACCCTCAACTAGTCCAGAACCACCTAGCTCTTCCATCACTCAAAACCAAACCATCGCCAACCACAAAGCTTTTTCAGCTAGCCTTCACGCCCCCCTGCTATTCTAAATCTCAATTGAATCACCACCACATCCCCTGTTTAACCTCCAACAGCAAAAGAACAATCCTCACTATCACCAGAACCTCTCTAACCATCCCTAACCCCTGTTGACTCAATCATACACACCACCCCCAAGTCGTTCAAATGAACCACCCACTGCGACCGGAACCTACAGAACAGCCAAGTACTACCCAATTCCCCATGCCAATACCCACCATATCAATAGCTCAAACAATCCAAACTGGCTAGCTCCTAAATCCTTGCAACGCCACCACCTGTAAAGAAGGAAAGACAAACAAAATCCCAACCAAATCAAACCACAACCACCATTCCACCACCTCCACAAAATAACCAGACAGTCCAAATCCCCCATCGCCCAAACCAGTGACCACCACCCACTTGCAAAACACAATCAGCAGCCACCCAAGTTTCACCTCCCTTGTTACACTCCCTCTCACCACCCTGTTCCACCCCAACTTCCCCATCCTCACCTCAACCTCCGCAGCACCATCACACTGCCATGCTGCTAGATTCCAACCCCAAAGCAGCCCAACCTCACAGTTGATACCAAACTAAACCACCGTTGTAGTAGTTCCTCCTCCACAAGCAGTAATCAAGCCACCAAACCGACCACTCCAACAAGCCCAAATCTCTGCCATTCACCAACAATCACCACTGGCAATCAACCCCATGGCCAAGCCCCTATTCCACAACCTGCAAACGAAAAAAAAGAAGAAAAGAAAACAATCCCGATAACAATCGAAAACCCACAGACCCACCATTGCCGCACCATCGAACACACCAACGCATTTCCCCTTCCACTAATTCTGAGGAGAAATTGACTATGGGAATCAATTTTGATGCTTCAAAGGTGAGAAAGAGGCAGAGAGTGAGAGAGAACTGGGAAGAAGAGAGATAGGAAGGAAAGCAAGAGAGAAAATAGAGAAAGAAATCAGAGAAGGGAGAGATAAGAGAAAATCTGGGAGAAGAAAACAGAGAGGGAGAAGAGGAGAGAGAGAGGTGAGAACAACAGATTTTGTGAGGCTTTCTGGGATTCTAGAGAAGAACCAACGAAGAGGGGGCTGGGATTTTGGAAGAAAGAACCGAATTGTGGATGGAGAAGATTTTTGGAATCAAAACAAAGAGATTGAGTGGGATGGAGTTCACGATTTGGGAATTTTGTTTTCATTTCTAATCATTTTTTTTATTTTTTATTGTTAGTTTAAGTTATGTTTTCTGTTTTGTTTCAATTTGGCTTTTGATTTGAGTTTTAATTTAGTTAAGTAATTTAGTTAATTAGATTAATCTAGTTTGTTTGTTGATTTAATTTTATTGTTTTTTAGTTAATCGTGAGTGCCTTGTTTATGATTTGATGTTAATCCAGTGATCAGTTTTGTTAAACTAGTGATTTTAGTTAATTAATTCAGTTTTAACATGTTATTTGTTTTAATTTCAGTTAATTAATTCAATTTTATCATTTTATTTGTTTTCTGGTTATCTGATTGTGTAAAAATAAAATCATGTTCTTTTGCCCCCTCAAGATTTTCAGTTTTGTCTATGTGCCTGAAGTCTTTTTATTTTTACGCAATTAAGGCCCTCCATAATTATAGATTGACCCCCCAAATTTTATATTTCTTTCAATTAAGCCCTTTAATTGCAATTTGCCCCATGTTTGTTAGAATTTACTTTTTACTTCCCCAATTTCACTCTAATTTGCATTTTGCCCCCTTAAACTTATGTAAAATTTGATTTTGCCCCTTCATTAGTTAGATTCTTCAATTTTATCCCTTAAGCTTTATAGAAATTTATGTTTAATCCCCTTAATTGCTAGACTTTACAATTTTAGCCGATTTGTCAATATTTCCATATTTTAGGTTTTGTTTGTTTATATTGAGGTACCTTGACTTGTTTGTTCATTTTGATTAGTATTTGTACTGAGTTTTCAAGAGTTATCCATATTTCTCACGAATTTCTCTTTATGTGCTCCAATGTGCCTTTATACGATCTTTATGCATTTTCTTCATATATTTCTTATTTTACATACTTTTTGCATATTTATTTACTTTATGTTATTTAATTTTCAAATCTTATTATTATTTGGTAATTATTTTGTATTTAGATAGTCAATGTAATAATTAGATTATTTTTCTTTCATTTTTGTTTACAAATATTTGTATATTTAGATAGCAAGTGTAATAGATAGGCAGTTTTTAATTTTTTCCCTTCAAAGTGTAATTAATACCCCGTGTAATAGTTAGGACTATGTGCCTTTCTGTGTACTATGTGTTTATTTATTTTACCGCTTTCCCTAGGATTTTGAATCTAGAATATTATGTTTACGTAGTTATGTGCTCTTACTTGACTTTATATGTCTTTATATGTTTAATTTGCTTTTTAATTCATGCTTTACTATTTCATTCATGTTTTATGTTATTCCGGCACCACACTAGTCCAACGCTAGTTGTGGCTTTATCAGTTTCCCGACTAGTCCAACGCTAGTGGGAATCTCCTAGAAATGGGCTAGTCCTAATGCTAGACCTCTTAGGGCATTTTAAGTGTTAGGTGTACTTCGTGTGCATTTTACATCTCACTTCACATATTTTTAGTTTTCTTTCCATTTTGCATGATTTTTATTATTATTACTATTATTTATTTATTTTTGACACATCTTCAAATGCATGACATCTAGGTTGTATCTCACTTAGAATTTAGGTCATTTTGTGTGATCCAACTAGAAATAGTCGTCTACTCACGTGGGAAGCGGTGGCGTACATGACTGTTCCTCCCTCCGTGCAGTAGAAACATTTAGTCACGATGTATTAGTCCCCCGTACCCGTTATGTGGCATACCCACTTTCTTTCTTCACTTACTATATATTATTATTTTCTTTTCTTTTTGCATTGTATTTTTGCATAGACACTCGTGACTCCCTCGAGGTCTGGATTCGGGTTTCGTAATTAATATGATAATCCCGACCAAGCCTCGAATGGAACATGTCGACCCTCCCGATACTCACATTTAGACTTAGGAATTTGCATTCATTTAGATACATCCGAACGCGATAGAACTTAGGGTTAATTTAGAAAATCTTGATTAAACCTCGCAACTAGCTTCGGTTAGGTTAAAAGGGTGCCTTAGACACAAGCCTTTGCCTTCTTTTTCTTCAAATGTGACTCCCGTACCTTTTTCTCTCGTTTTTCGTAAATTGGAGTCGGAAAAGGGTTTTAAATGATTTTTCTAAGATTTTACTTTTGTTTTGTTAAACGATTTTTTCAGGTGAGTTGGTACACCCTAACTCAGTACCAAGTGTCGATTCCATTTTTTTAAAATAAAACCATTTTTCAAAAAAAAGTTGACCAAAACTGTCGCACTTTTAGTCCCAGCCTTGTTTTATTTTAAAATACCATTTTCCTTAAAATATATTTTTTTCACTAAAATCCGATTTACATCACAGGCACGGTTTTTTCACAACTCCACTTTTTCGAAATGGGTCACCAGACCAGACGTTCTTTTCGGGACGCGACGGTCAACAATCCCACCGTGTGTCAATTCGAGGCATGACACTACCCCTTTAAATTTACGTGAATTTTCAATTTTCTACACCTTAAGCTTTATAGAAATTCACTTGTCATCCTTAGTTTCAGAGAATTCATATTTTACCATAATTATGTTAGGATTTCATATTTGAGCCTTTATTTGTTTATATCGAGATACCTTACATGTTTTTTTTTGTTTTCTTAGCACTTAGTACCAGGTTTTCAAGAAGAGGTATTTTCGTTACTTTTTAATTGCTTCCCATGTGCTCTAATGTGCTCCAATGTGATTTCTTTTATGCAATTTTTTGTGTTTTTATTTTATTATATATATATTTTTACGTATTTATTTACTTTATGCTATTTAATTTTTAAATTTCATTATTTGGCAAATATTCTTGTATTTAGCTAGTCAATATAATAGTTAGATAATATTTCTCATATTTTTAGCAAAAATTTTGTATTTAGATAACAAGTGTAATATATAGGTCATTTTTTTTTACTTTTTCTCCCTCTTAAATTGTAAATCAAATTCCCTGGTGTAATAGTTAGAGTTTGTTTGCTTGTGTGCTTATTTGTTTCACCGCTTTCCTTAAAGTTTTGCATCTAGATATCATGTTTACGTGTTACGTACTCCTAGTTGCTTTTATATGTGTTTATATGTTTAATTTGCTTTTAATTTATATTTTACTATTTAATTCATATTTTATGTTGTTCCATCACCACACTAGTCCAACACTAGTTATGGTTTTATCGTTTCCCCACTAGTCCAACGCTAGTGGCAATCCCTAGAAAGGACTAGTCCAATGCTTGACCCTTGGGGCATTTTAGTGTTAGGTGTATTCATGTACATTTTTTTTATTGGCTAACCCCGTACACGGGGGAGGGTGCCACTCCAAATTTTATTAATTTTATGAAAAAGGAGGGGGACATGAACCTGACCTCCATACAGAAACTTTAAAGCAAAACAAATTTAAATAAGGAGTACTACTCCCTTTACATTAATTTTTACATTTTCTGAATGAAGCAAATCCTAAACTATCTAAATGACATTCTCCACGAGCTAATGATGGAAGATCAGATTCTTGATGGAACATTTGACAACATGTCAGAGATCCACCCACCTTTGCTAGTTGATCCGTGGTCCTATTTGCTTGAAGATGACAATGAACAACTTGGATATTTTCATTTAGAAATTGACGAATTTGCTGAATATCTTTAGCAATCAACCATGGACAAGCATATTTATAATTAAGAATACTTACTAGAACCAGAGTCGGATTCGATCTGAAAGTGTTGAAATTCATGAGCAAAATAGATATTGATGCCTTTGATGACTGGCTTAGCTTCTACTTGTAAACTAGTCCCATAACCTAAAGAGCATGCAAACCCCAACAGCATTCTTCCATCGGAATCCCTCAAAACAACACCACCTCCACAAGTGCCTGGATTTCCTTTGGAGCTTCCATCGATATTGAGTTTCATCTTTCCACTTAACGGGGGCACCCATTTGACAGCCTTCCAAAGAAATTTATCAAGCATGGTTGATACAACATACAAAAAAAAAATGCCAGGATTGAGCATTCATAACCTCTTTATATTTAAGAAAATATGCGTCTCTTAAATCTCTAAACACTTCATCACAAATTTTAGAGGACTCAGGCTCAATACCATCAAAGAAAGCCCTGTTTCATTGCCTTCCATAAATTCCAACAAGTAAAAATAGGAATTACCTGTAAAATAAATCTCATACGACTATGCTTATGAGTGGCAAGCCACCAACCTGACAGCATAGCACGTAAATGGATGGCTTGAGACAGTGATACCACAATTTATCCCAAAAAACCTCCATACTTCAGAAGCTATAGTACCCGAGACAAAAGTATGATCAATTGACTTCAGAATTGGCAATGGAACAACAAAAACATTTGGATGGGAGATTAAAACCAAATCTTCTTAAAACATCATCAAGAGGCAAACGCCCTAATAGCAATCTCATCATAAAAAATGACACCTTTCAATGGAACTTGAGGATGCCATATTTTAGAAGCAAACAAAGAGATAGGTCTACAATCTCTAACTGCATGGTAAGCAGATGATAAGGAAAAATTACCAGAAGTAGATTCTTGCCATATCATCACATCTGACTCCCGCCCATTTGGAACATCCATATTTAAAATAATTTGAGCAATTTTCGCTGGCAACCATTGTTGGAGGAGCTGAGCATTCCACCATCCTTCTTGAACAAAATTATTCACCAAATGGTTTGCACTTATATTCAACCTGGTATGCAAGGCTCCCATCCCCATCCAATTGTCAAACCAAAAATGGCTAATCACCCTTATTAAGTAACCAGGAAATACTCAATTCAGCATGATTTCTTATATTAAGCATACACTTCCATGTAGCTGAACTTGTCACTGTAATTTCAGCTTGGCACGGGTGAATGGCAGTACGATATTTTAATTTCATGAAATTTGCCCAAAGTGAAGCACCCTGTCTGAACATTCATCCAGAGTTTACAAGAAAAATCTGCATAGACATCCTCCATACTCCTGAATTCCGCTCCCCCTTCTTTGATTGGATAGCATAATTTATGCCACCCTATCCAATGTAGCTTGGAAGTATTTTCGGCTGAATTCCACAGAAAATTGGAAAATACCTTTTCCATCAACCAGAGAACCCCTTTAGGTATATTAGCAACCGCCAAAAAATGAATAGGTATGGCACTAAGGACATGTCTAATAAGTATTATCCCTACCCCTTGGAGATAATAAGCGAGACTTCCATGTTAGAACCTTCTTCATAATATTCAAGCAAAGATCAGAGAAAGTATTCAATCTTGGCTTTGCTGAAAAACAAAGGGTAGCCCAAATATTTTATGGGAAATTGTTTCTTTGAGAATTTAGTCATCCTCTCAATGATTTTAACCCGAGTATTCCCATGTTCTCGGATGCACTAGAAAACAACTTTTCTGAGCATTAATACGTTGGCCTGAATCAACTTGATACTTGTCCAAGACATCCATCAAATTCAACAATGATCGCTTGGAGGCATTAGCAAATATCAACACATCATCCGCAAAAGCCAAATGCATCACATAAGGAGAGCCAGGTGACACCCAAAAGCCCACATAGTTTGGTTGATCACTCAATCTATTCAGCGCCCTAGAAAGAACTTCAGCACCAAGAATAAATAGAGATGGTGATAAAGGTCCCCTTGACGCAAACCCCTCGTTGATTTAAAGAATCCAAAGCTAGCTCCATTGATAATTATAGTGAACCAAACATTCGATATCAAATGCCAAATCATATCAATAAAACACTCACCAAATCCAAATTGACGAAAGTACAGAGATTAAAAAAGGCCATGACACCCGATCAATACGCCTTAGTCATATCTAGTTTTATTGCTATATTACCTCCTCGGGCCTTCTTCCCAATGCTTGAAATTAATTCTTGTGCAAGGAGAAAATTATCTACTATACTTTCTGCCCTTCACAAAACCACTCTGCTGAGAAGATATAAGTTTAGGAAGAATGGGAGCCAATCGATTAGATATTATTCTAGAAATCACTTTGTTGAAGAAGTTGCACAAGCTAATTGGCCTAAACTGAGAAAAATCTTGAGGACAAGCAGTCTTAGGAATAAGAACAATAGATGTTGCTGTAACTGAACGAGGAAGGCTACCCCCACAGAAAAAACTCACCACAGCATTGTGAATATCCTTAGCAATCACCTCCCAAGCAAAAGAGAAAAACTTTCCTATGAACCCATCGGGACCTGTAGCGCTATAACCATCCATCTGACAAATTATATTTTTGATCTCCTCTTCCGAAGGAACTGCCTCTAGTAATGTATTCTCTTCTGGTGAAACTAATTTTGGGATGACATCCAATAATTAAGCTGAAACCCTCGATTCCCTAGTAAACAAAGTCTCAAAAAACTTAACAGCTTGATCTCCTATCTCATCCTCTTCACTGATCCAGTTTCCGTTCATGTCTTTTATGCGATGAATGAAGGCTTTGGATCTTCGATTCTTAACCACAACATGGAAATATTTGGAATTCTTATCTCCTTCTTGAAGCCATTTGACCCGAGTTTTCTGTCTCCAGTACTGCTCTTCAATAGACATTACTCGTCTCAAGTCTACCTTAGCTTTATTCAGTAATAATTCAGTCTCTGGTGAACCTCCTAACTCATCATTTTGTTTAGCCCACCTAACTTTCTCCTCTGCCATTTTGACATTGGAAAATATGTTACCAAAGTGCTCCTTATTCCACTGTTGAATGTGTTTTTTCAAAGCCTTCAGCTTGCCACACAATATAACCATGCCTCGTGATCTCCATTTGCCAAGAGTTTTGAATAACCTCCAAAAGGCCTTGATTGGTAGTCCAACCATTAATAAACCAAAAGGGTCGGGGTTTATTAGCCATCCTCGTAGAGAAGTTCAGAAGTAACGGTGCATGATCCGAAGGATCCTGAGCTAAGTGAGTGATTGATAAAGAAGACATATCAGTAAATTCTTCATGAAAAAGAGCTCTATCAAGCTGTTTCCATATTCGTGCTCTACCTCTATGGTTATTACACCAAGTAAACTGAGAGCCAGAAAAACCTGCATCAAACACACTAGCCATATTTGCAAAAGAAAAGAAATCCAATGCCTCAGAGATGTTAAATGGCCTACCACCCTTCTTCTCATATGCTGCCGTTACCAAATTGAAATCACCACAGATACACCAAGGTCCTTGTGATGGTTTGCAGGCTAACAAATCTACCCAAAGTTCATTCCTCTCGTCTGATGAACATTTAGCATGAACAAAGGCAAAATTAAAGGTTGAAGGTAATTGAGGGTATGAAATCTCTAGGCCTATGAACTGTCCTGAATTCCCAACTATGTTACAAGTCATAAAATTGTTGAAGAACACCCATAAATCTTTAGAACTATTGTAAATGGCTGAATCAAAATGTGACTTCAACTGAATAAATTGAATTGTTGCAACTGAAATCTTAGGTTCGCAAATGACAACAAGTTGAACATTATTTGATCTAACTAACTGCATTAATCTTCTTAAATTTGGGGCCTTATAAACCCCACAGATGTTCCAAAAAAGTACTTTAATCATTGGACAAAACCTAGAATGAGTTAGAGTACTACTTCAAGGAAGAACGCAGCAGCCAGTCTAATGCAAACTTGGCTCTAATACCTTTTTGACAAACTTGCAGAAATGGTGGATCCAATGTCTCAGCACCTTCCACATTCAGAGCCTCCAGCACAGAAGTGCAAGGCTGTTTCAATGGTTCTGTTGGTACAAGTCGTGGGGATAAATTACCAGCCACTTCAGGAAGGTGATGCCCATCTACACCATCCCATACTTCGTTATCTCCAGCATTGTCATCACTAGCTTCATTGTTCAATCGTCTGATTACATCTTCCTGTGGTAAAGAGATAGCCCCTTTATCTGCTTGAGTGATTGCCACATCATCTGTTACTGCTTCATTGATAATGGGTGACGAATCCAATCTTCTGTCTGCGTTTATGTCATCCCCTTCCATAATATCCAAAGCCATTCCTTGATGATAATCATCTAGTCCTCTTTGTCTATTTAACATCATCTTTTTAGCTGAATTTGAGTGAGTATTTGCAACTAGCTACCAGGTCCCTCATTCTTGGAAGACTCATTAACGTTGTTACTATTCTTCTTAGGAGTCCACCTCTGCTGATGTTCCATTTGATCATTCTTGCGAGGATGAATGGTCCCTTTAGGTTGAGGCTGAACATCATGTCCATTTAAGCGACATTGATCTTCTACATGTCCCAGCCGTTTGCAGCCATTACAATAACTTGGCAGATTTTCATAAGAAATCTTCTGCCAAAAATAAGCATGCCCATGCCCATGCCCGATCCATATTCGATTTGGTTGAGGTTTCAGTAAATCCAGTTCCACACACACCCTAGCTATGTTTGGCCTAGCAAGGGTGGCTGTTGCAGCACTAATCTTCAGTTGGTTTCCAACAACTTTGGCCAACGAAAATAAGGAAGATCTGTCAAACAAGTGGAGTGGCAGATTATCAAAGTTAACCCATACCAGAACAACAGATGATTCTTCATCTAATCGGAATTTAGGAGACCATTTGAAAACCGTCATGCCAAATCCTTGAAAGCTCCAAAATCTCCTTAACCAACATCTCTGGAAGTCTTCTTTGAGAGCAAACTTAATGCATACATGCCTAGCATCCATTAAACTAAGTGAAACAGGTCCTTTGAATCCTACAGCATTGAATCCTTTGCGGAGAGCTTCCATGGAGGGACAACCCCTTGAAAACTTACCCACCAAAACATATTTTAATGAAGCCGCCAGACGTTTAACCTCTTCGTCAGTAAAAAACACAGCAGGTTCACCCTTATAAAGAGAGGTTTCCTTCAATGCGACTGATTGAGTTTAATTGGCAACAACATCAGCAAAAAGACCTATTCACAGACCATTTAGATTGCCCTTCTGGATTTGAGTAGCTGCTTGACATTGTTGATAAAGAGAGGAGGTGATCGGCGGACTCCTCCAGCCAACCACCTCACCGGCGGGAAATGAAAGTTTAAAAATGGAAAAGTAGGGTTAGCAAGAAAAGAGAAAGAGAGAGAGAGCGTTTCTAGCTCAAAAAATATAATAACTTCTTTTAGTGTGCATTTTACATCCCACTTCACACATTTTTAGTTTTCTTTCCATTTTTGCATGATTATTATTATTATTATTATTTATTTATTTATTTTTTGACACATCTTCGAATGCATGACATCTAGGTTGCATCTCACTTAGAATTTAGGTTATTTTGTGTGTTCCGACTAGAAATAGTCGCCTACTCACGTGGGAAGTGGTGGCGTACATACCGTTTCCCCCTCCATGAGTAAAAACATTCAGTCATGAGATATTAGTCTCTCATGCTCGTCATGTTGCATCCCCACTTTCTTGGACACTTACTATCTATACTACTTTCTTTTTTTGCATTCCATTTTGCATTCACACTCGTGACTTCCTCGAAATCTCGATTCGAATTTCGCAATTAATACGATAATTCCGACCAAGTCTTGACGGGACATTTCGACCCTCTCGATACCCACACTTAGATTTTAGGATTTGTATTCATTTAGACACATCCAAAGCACGATAGAATCTAGAGTTAATTTAGAGAATCTTGATTAAACCTCACAACTAACCTCGGCTAGGTGGAAAAGGTGCCTTAGGCACGGGCTTTACCTTCCCTTTCTTCAAATGTGACTCCCGGACCTTCTTCTCTCGTTTTTTTTGGAGATCGGAGTCGAAAAAGGATTTTAAATATTTTCTAAAAATTTTATTTTTGTTATATTAAATGATTTTTCGAGTGACTTGGTACACCCTAACTCAATACCAAATGGTGATTCCGTTTTTTTAATAAAACCTTTTTTTAAAAATTAGTTGGCCAAAACTGTCGCACTTTTAGTCCCAGCCTTACTTTCTTTTAAAATACCATTTTTTCTAAAAAAACACATTTTTAACTAAAAATTCAATTTTTATCACACATGTACGATTTTTTCAAAACTCTATCTTTTCAAAAAGGGTTACTAGACTGGATCATCTTTTCGGAACTCGACAGTCAACGACTTCACCGTGTATCATTTCGAGGCGCGATAAGATTTTGGTGACTCCACTGAGGATCACTAGTGAGTCTGAGCACTAGGCTTAATCACCTTTTCCTTATTTAACCCTTCTATTCCATCGCATTTGGATGTTAGGATTACATTTTTCTTTTCTAAGTTTTTAGATTTTTCTTTCACATCTCACACACTTCCCTTCTCTCGGCTACTTATGTGATGTATATTTTATTTACTTTTACTTTATCCGACCGCGCTTGTATTTTTGGGGGGTCAGTCACCCTTAGAGCCCACGCATGTTAATATTACATTCCCTCCTCTCATAAGGAGCACTCCATACATGCATTCGATATTTTTTACCCTTTTTTCCTCTTTTTGGTGGTTATCACCCACCCGTCCCGATTAGGAATAGAATTGATCTATTTAAGCATGTGAGTGTGGCACGATGTGCACATAATCATGTTTGAGAGATCACTCGAACTCTCAGCTTAAGTCCATAAGTCTAGAGATTTGGGCTTTAAAAATCGATTTGCTTGGACAAATAGCCGTGGCCCGACGTACGCGTAGCAGTGTCCAGGGGATTCTTGGAATTGATGAACTTGTTACTTTTTGGATCCCTCAGTCTAAAGGTTCGGGAACTGCCAGCCTAATCGAGTCTAGATGCATTAGTGAGCCAAACCTCATGCATCCATGTAAAATAACCTAGGGTAGAGTCAGCCTTACCCTATCAGGCACATTAGGCACGAGAGGAGGGAACCAACCTCCTTTATTTTCCTTGTTATGCCATTTATTGTTATCTATGTGCATTATTCGTTTCTGCCAATGTGTTATGTATTATTTGTTGAATAAACTAACACAATTTCTTTCCTTTTTTGATTACATTCACAACCATAGAATAAAGAGCCCTAGCATGGTGCTCTTGCAGGAAACCAACCCATTATTGGCACATTTAATTTTTTGTCTTACCATTAATTTTTTCGAGAAAAATAGAAATGAGATTTTCATAAAATTTTAGAAATTGCAATTTTGCTATAAATAAGGCACCCAAGGGTCTAATTATTGTAAATTTTGTAAAATCTCAAAAATCTGATTTTTTTTAACTTGTACCTTTTTGAATAAAATTTGTAGCTTTAGACCTTTTGCAAAGTTTAATTTTGTGTCTATTGTACTAGTCAGTTTTATCCGAACTAAATTTTTTCAGAGTTAATAAATGCACCCAAGTGGTCAAATTTTTGCACAGTTTGCATTTGTCATTTTTTTCAAAGAAATTAGTGCATCATTTTTTCTGTATCCCCCACCCTCCCATCCCACATTACACAAAAAGTGATTTTAACGCATATTTTATTCTATTTTAATAAACTGACATTTGACTTATATATTTCTAAATGAAGTCATAATTTTTGTTTTATTTCAATGCTGTGTTTTATAACCTCATGAAGGCTCGATTTTTCAATCAAATATTTATGTTTTTGAAGTCAATAATTTCTTTTGTACAATTCAGGTTCCATCTTTTTCAAAAAAATTCTATATTATCTATTAAATTAAAAATCTTTAAGACATTTTTTAAATTTCTGCATTTTGCATATTTTAATGTGCTTTGATAAACTGTCATCATGCATAAACTTTAGAGGGAATGCTATTTCGGGAATCTCATGATAGGAAAGCCGTCCTTTTGCCTTGAGTATTTAACCCTAAAAGACATGCACATTTATATTTTCAGTAAATTCTGGCGGGTGAGACCCTAGGTAAGGTAATACGAGCAAAATGGAGGCATCTCTTCCTGGCAGATCTAGAGTATCTTCGTTAAAAGGTGGGTCTCATTCTAAAGGATTGCATTTCATACTAGACCTATCCTTGGCATAATAAGGGCTCCCTCTAGGACATGCATCTGTTTTTGTTTACTTATACTAATTTTGATTTTTTTTTCATTTTACAGGTCCTTTAATGGAGGCAGTAAAATAAGAAAGACATCTGATACATATTTGGTCCTACGTTTGAGTATTTTTAAATTATGGTCCAATTCCAAATAAATCGCCACATGTTCGAGACCCATAAGGCCATCAGAAACATGAGTGCTCTTTTGAATTATTCGAAAGATCATGAACGACCAATTTTTTTTAGAATTGATAGTACCTAGAACCTAGATAGGTGAGTTTGGTTAGGATAAACAGTGTGATAAATGAAATTATATTTCATAACTGGACAATTGTAACAAGAATAGAAATAATTTGGATGCTAATAATTATACTTCTTCTATAAATTTAAGATTGTCTTGTGTCTGAAATTTTTCTTAGATGAAGTGTTAAATAAGTTGCTTTCTCAAATTTGTTTATAACATTTGATTTTTCCTTCATGTCTTGCATTTAGTTTTTGAAAAAGTTTTCTTCAAATTTTTTTGTTATATTGAGCAAATGATTTTTCGATAAGACCTCGAAATAAGTCACATTTTTCTCAAAGCCTAATGTTAGGTTTGTGTCATTGTAAAGTTTTTCTTTTGATGGGTGAATGTAAGCTCAAATTGAATAAAAAGAAAAATATTTTCTTGTATTTTTTGATGGTGAAGATAAATGTCCATGGTTTTCGGATGTCATCTTATTTGAAACTAATAATTGCCACTTCGGTATTTTTCTGATTCTAAAATAATGCAAATTGTAAGGGAGAATTAGAATGATGCCGAAAAGGAATCTGGCCTCCATATTAAGGATTCTGAATGGTACAAAAGGA
This sequence comes from Mitragyna speciosa, assembly GCA_024721245.1. NCBI lineage: Eukaryota > Viridiplantae > Streptophyta > Magnoliopsida > Gentianales > Rubiaceae > Mitragyna > Mitragyna speciosa. The sequence goes on along the minus strand of CM045573.1, from coordinate 1,083,815 downwards.
AAATTCATGCTTAATTTGGAAGAGATAGAAACCACGAACATTGACACCAAGACATCAGTCAGGGAGTTAAGACAAAATGCACTTTTGCTCCAAAGATCTACAAAATGTCAAGTCAATTTGGATGTATGTTTGGATGATTCAAACACAATAAAAGAATAAACATGCAAGGGATGCGACTTCAACCATTTCACAAGGAGAGTTATTGTTTTATATCCACAGTTTCTTATTTACCTTTGGAATGTGTTGTATAAGTTGTTGTAAGATTAAAACAAGGTGATGTCACATACTTGTGAATTATTACTCACAATCGTGATTTTTGTCTAATTTCTCTATTTGTTGAAATTACTTTATGTGCTTTGGTAAATGCTTTCTTCAAGTACTAAGAAATAATTATTATGTGATTTGGGGTTTTGTTCGTATAGAAAATATATATTGTAAAGTGGTTAGAATTATATCTAAATTTTACATTTTTGAAAAAAATTTCTCTTCTTTACTTAATTTCATAGGTTAAATGTTGATTATGGTCAATTAACGAATTCATGTAATATGTGATATGATATCTATTATGAGGGATTTTATACTGCTAAAAGAAAAAAAGGAAAAAAAGAGAAAAAAGAAGAAAGAAGAAAGGAAAAGAAATGATGTGGTTTTTCTACTCCAATAGTTCTTGTGCTTAGTAACTGAAGATTTTCATCTAAAAATGTCGACTCTCGTGTCAAAATGCACTTGAATTATGAGTAATGCATTGTAAATTTGAGTAAGTAAATTGTTGAGTAACCAGGAGTATTAATCTAACCAATGTCGATTCTTACATAAAAAGGTAATTATACTTCTTAAATACAGTTTTTGCTACTTACTTATAGATTAAGGTGTTGAGTAATCAGGAACTTTCATAACCAATGTCCATTTTCGCGTCAAAATACACTCGTATTTTGAGCGATTAGTTCACTAGAATAAAATCCCCTCAAGTGAAAAATAAAATTGATCATAGACATGTAATGCATTTTGATTGATCACATGATTCATGTGCTTGTGAAATTCGGTAAGGCAAAGAAATTAAGTTGAGCTTGCCTAATTGTGATATAATTTCTTCCCCTTTACTTGATATTATGAGTATTAAAGACAAGACAATAAATCGTATAATAGTTATTTACTTGGTCATGAGAAAATACATTTTAGAACGCACATGTGTGATTTCAATTCTTGAATCATTAGTTGACCTTGCATTTTTCGAATGGTTGAGAACAAACAATGATTCAAGTGTGAGGGAATTGATAAGTGTCAAAATAATGCATTCTAGCACATTGGCATATGATGTTAATATATCTATCTCAAATTGTCACGGGATGAATTGCCTTACTGATGCCAAATATTCCTTGAACACTAGTCTGTTTTAATGAAAAAATAAAGATTATTTCAATTTCGGACAATGTTCATTCATTTCATTTTCTTCTCTTGAAGTCAGTAATCCGGAAGGATCCTATGGTTAGGAGAATGTGATAGTTGAAGGCTCACTGGATGAGAAAACTAGTATGCCGACATGGAAGTCATTGAGAAGTCGATGACAACAGTTGATTGAGGTTGTTCGTCTGCATTGATTCAGTTTGTGGTAATGTCAGAATTCGAATGGGAGTGACTATCAAATATCAAAAGTCATCTTTTAAGCCATTATTTCAAAATCGATTTTTTGAAAAATGTTTCATTTAATTGTATTTCATTTAGTTTTTGCTGTGTTGTTTACTGTACATAATTTCTTTTACATTATTGCATGTGAAGCATTTTGCTAACCAATTCATGTTTTGAAAATTTTGACATTTGCTTTGTTTGAATTTGAAATAAAAGTGAAGGCAATCCTAAATTTATCAGAAACCAAAATCATGCACGAATTGCAAGACTATTTTAGGGAATTCGGTTTGAGTCGTAATCAGAGTTCACTGAATTGGAAAACTTGCAGAAGGTAAGGCAAGAAATTGATCAGAGACTCAAAATGGAAATACTCATATTTATATGCGTTAGTGGAATCAAATGACCGTCGAGTGGTGGCATCACTTTTACAATTTTCGTTGTTTTTTACCTTTTGCAAGTGTGATCATATTGTTATTAATCGAGGCCTTCATCGAGAATAAAAACTGGGGTAATTTTTTAAATTAGTGATTGTTTAATCAAGGCCACAACTCAATTCAAAGATTGATTTCAAAATTGGCATTGGGGCAAATTTTTTGAAAAAATTTGATTTTAAGATTGATTTTGATATTAATTTATATTGGGGTAAATTTTTTGCAAGGTTGAATTTAAATGGATTTTGATATCAAATCTCAAAAAGAGTAGTTTCAAATTAGTTTGATACTATACACTGGGGCAAATTTTTGTAAAAATTTTGATTTTTGGGATGATTTAGATACAATGTTGGATAATTGTTTTAAATTTTTCTATGTCTCAAATTTCTTTATGCATTTTTCCAATAGCCTGGATCTCATTTTGTTCATTTTAGTCTGGTGCATTTTGTACATCAGTTTAGAATCATGCATTCATGCATTTTCTCTAGCAGACTATGCTACATCAGCTTGTCTTACTTTTTCGAACCGACATTTATTCATTATTTATTTAGCATGTTGCGTGTTGTTTTGATTTTGTCTAACATTAAGCATATTTTACTTTTCTGTTTAAATTTCAACTCGTCCGTTGGGTTTACATTTATGTTTAAGTCCCAGCTCGTCCATTAAATTTACTTTTCTACTTAAGTCCCAATTCATCAGTTAGACCCCAACTCGTCTGTTGGATTTACTTTTCTGCTTAAGTCCCAGCTCCTCCATTGGGCCCCAATTCGTCCGTTGGGTTACATTTATGTTTAAGTCCCAACTCGTCCGTTGGGTCCCAACTCGTCCGTTGAGTTTACTTTTCTACTTAAATCCCAACTCGACTGTTAGGCCCTAATTCGTCCATTGATTTTACTTTTCTATTAAGCCCCAACTCTTTTATTGGGCCCCCAACTCGTCCGTTGGGTTTTAATTTTTTTTTGTTTTAATCTGACCGCTTAAACTCTGCATTTTCATTTTTATACATCATGCATTTATTTCTCAGTTCGTACCCTATTAGCATGTTTTACTTTTCTAAATTTGCATTCATTTAGTAATTGTCTTGCATACTGCACGGTGTTTTAATGTATTTAGTAGTTCGCATATTGTGTTCGTACGTTTTCGTCTTTATTTTCAGTTCTCGGTAGGCTCAATCCTTACATTGGGTACTGATTTTCATTTTCAGTTTGCGGTAAACTCAATTATTAGCATTGGGTATCGTCTTTATTTTTAGTTCTCAGTAGACTCAATCTTTGTATTGGGTATCGATTTTCATTTTCAGTTTGCGGTAGGCTCAATCGTCGCATTGGGTACCATTTTTATTTTCAATTCTCGTTAGTCTCAATCCTTGTATTGGGTACCAATTTTCATTTTTAATTCGCCGGTAGGCACAATTGTCAACATTGAATACCATCTTTATTTGCACATTAGATATCATGTCATTCCAATTGCATGCTTATGAATTTTACTTTTGCATTCTTATTCTTCTTATGTCATCATGCAGTAGTCGTCCTATTAATTTATTTACTTTCATGCTTTAAAAAAAAAGATTTTTTTTGACTTTTGAGTTAAATTGGATCATACTCTCAACACTTGTTTTGTTCTATTTTAAAATCTTTATTGCATTTATTTTGTCTAGCAGGCTGAACTCACTTTTTATTCATTTACATTTTTAAGTTTGACAGTCTAGACTTTGCATTCCATGATTCCTGACAGTCTAGGATCATACATTTGTCATTTACTTTTTTAAGTCTGACAACTCAGATTTTGTATCCCATGATTCCTGACAGCCCAAAATTATGCATTTGTCATTTACTTTTCCAAGTCTGACAGCCCAAACTTTGCATCGCATGATTCCTGACAGCCCAAGATCATACATTTGTCATTTACTTTTCCAAATCTAACAACCTAAACTTTGTATCTCATGATTCCTGACAGTCTAGAATCATGCATTTGTTCATGCATTTGTTATTTACATTTTCAAATCTGATAGCCTGAATTTTGCATCCCATGATTCCTAACAACCCAAGATCATGCATATGTTTATTTATTTTTCTAAGTCTGACAGCCCAAATTTTGTATCTCATGATTCCTGACTACCAAGGATCATGCATTTGTCATTTACATTTCCAAGTCTGACAGCCCAAACTTTGCATCTCATGATTCCTAACAGCCCAGGATCATGCATTTGTCATTTACATTTCCAAGTCTGACAGCCCAGACTTTGCATCCCGTGATTCCTGACAGTTTAGGATCATGCATTTGTCAATTACATTTCCAAGTCTGACAGTCCAAACTTGGCATCTCATGATTCCTGACAGCTCAGGATCATACATTTGTCATTTACTTTTTCAAGTCTGACAACCCAGATTTTGCATCCCATGATTTCTGACAGCCCAAGATCATGCATTTGCCATTTACTATTCCAAGTCTGACAGCCCAACTATCCATTCCATGATTCCTGACAGCCCAAAATTATGCATTTGTTATTTACTTTTCCAGGTCTGACAGCCCAGACTTTGCATCCCATGATTCCTAACTGCCCAAGATCATGCATTTGTCATTTACATTTTCAAGTCTGATAACCCAAATTTTGCATCCCATGATTCCTGACAGTTTAGAATTACGCATTTGTCATTTATTTTTCCAAATCTGATTGCTTAAACTTTGCATCCCATGATTCATGACAGCCCGAGATCATGTATATGTTTATTTACTTTTCCAAGTCTGACAACGCAGACTTTGCATCCTATAATTTCTGATAGTTCAGGATCATGCATTTGTCATATATATTTTCAAGTTGGCAGCTCAATTTTACATTATCAACCTTGGTAGCTCAAGGTCATGCATCCGTTTAGCAGCCTAAATGACATATGTTTATTTACTTTCTCAAGTTGGTAGCCCAACTTTACGTTCATAAACCTTGACAGCTTATAGTCATGCATCCGTTCAGTAGCCTAAACGGCATATGTACATTTACATTTCCGAATCTAGCAGCCCAAATCTTGCATTGCATTTTATGATTCCTGGCAACTCAGGATCATTCATTTATATTTTCAAGTTGGCAACCCAACTTTGCATTCATCAACCTTGGCAGCCTAAGGTCATACATCCATTCAGCAGCCTGAACGGTATATGTTTCTTTACTTTTTCAAGTTTAGTAGCCCAAACTTTGTATTCATCAATCTTGGCAGTTCAAGATTATACATCCGTCCAACAGTTTGGTCGGCATCTTTTTATTTACGTTTTCAAATCTGGCAGCCCCAACATTGTATTTAGCTTATTAGTATTTATTTTGTTTGCCAGTCTGAATTCATTTTTGGTCTATTAGTTTAAGTACTTTATTTTGTCTTGCAGTTTTTACCACTTTATGTTATCTTTGTTCAGCAGTTCAAGTGTCGCATTTCTTTCTCTATTTTGATTTTGAAAAGTTGGAACCCTTGCATTATCATTTGCAGTTGTGTTATCAATCGCACTAACAGTTCATTTGCATCTAAATTACGTTTGACCTAATTCCTTTCATCGAGATACATAGGCAGCTCCTAGAGAGCTTGGTTGCATGTTTTGTATATTCATTTGTTCATTGATTTGCATATCGCCACAATGTATGTTTAGATGTTTTTGTTTACATTGGTCTCTATTTTTACATTTAGGTGAGTTAAAATTTGGCGTTGTCTACGTCTTTGCCTGAAATCTCTGCGAGATTCCCGACAAAGAGGGGCAAACTGTAGCTACCAAATTTTGACACACTACTCATTTGTCCAACATTGTGGGCACTTTCATATTTTTTGGAGTCAAATTCTAATTTTTCAATAAAAAGGCAACGAAACCAGCACCATTTTGCCTCGCGAACACCATTTTCGCATATTTCAGGTCCCCAATGTATTTTTTGACTCTTTATGCATGTTTCTAAATTTTCTTTATTTTTCGGGGACGATTGCTATTTTTTCTGTAAATATCGTGTTTATGGGCAAAAATCGTCATTTTACATTTTAACCCATTTTTCACCAATATTTTTGAGTGTTAAATTCATTTTCTAGGGTTTTAAGCTCATTTTTTAATTTTTTGGTAATTTTTCGAGCTAACTGATATTTTTCATACATTTTGACAGTACAGAGACAAAATTATCATTTAGCATTCCAAACTCATTTTTCACCAATTTTTGGATCCCAAATTCATTTTTAGGTTTTTAAGCATGTTTCTAAGTTTTTCTAACTTTTTTTTCGGGTGAATTTCTATTAAAAATTTATTATTTAAATTTTTCTTAATTTTTTCTATTTTGTGAGAGAATATAGATTTTTAATTTCTTTTGTAAGGATAAAGTTGTAATTTTGGTAGTCAAGGGCGTTTTGGTCTTTTAGTCATTTTTGGAAGATAAGTTTTTTGTGCACTATAAATAGCCCATTTTTTTGGGATAATAAGGAGAGAAAAATGAAAAAGTCTAAAGAGAGTTTTTAGTTTTATCCATTACACCAAGAACACAAAAAATACACACTTTTTCTTACATTTTTCTTCAAGTTTTCACCAAGATACATTAGGTGTTCTAGGTGTATCTTCAAGCCTACATCTAGAACACCTAGAACACACTCTAGTACATCTTCAACCTACACCTAAAACACCAAGAACACACACTTCTTATTCACACTCTCTCACACACACTACACATACTCACACACTCACACTCTCTCACACACACTAAATCACACACTATCACAGGCACTGATTCACACACAGACATCCACATTCATACGCACAATCAAACACTCAAAACACACACAGCCCCAAACACACACACTCACACTCACACACAAACAACAATTACACAAACACACACTCACTCACGCATAGTTCACGGATTCACAAACACACACACCTACACGCACACAGAAACACACTTTCAAACACACAAACAACACATATGGGCACACACTTACACACATAGTAACTCACACACAAACATACAGCTCAAATGCATACACACAGACTCACACACAGAGGTCAGATTCTCTCACACACAACACACACTTCACAATCCACCTGAATCTTCTCCAACAAGCCCCATCCAAACAACCAGCAACCACTAGTTTTTTCCATTTCCAATTCACAACATCCAAAATCACCACGGTCCAAACAAAACAATCACCACGGTTAGCTCCTTAACCACCCCTGCCCAACATTCTCATCCCAGCTCCACCAAAAATGAAACACAAAACCACCTGCCATGTCTAACAACCACAATCCCTGGAACACTCACCAAACAATTCAAATTTGTCACTCAAAAACTTGCAAAATCACAACACTCACAAAAATCCCAGCTACTAAGCACAATTGCAACCCAAAGTCTCCACCAATCGTTACACCACCACCATCATTTTCAGTCCAGAGATGACCTGCACAGTAGTTGTAAACAATTTTCCCAGCACAAAACGACCCAAAATCAACCCTCTAACAAGCCCCAATCAGTCATCGACATCGCCCAAAATGGCCTCTCATCAACTGCCACTCTACCAATTCCACCTAGAATCGCCAAGACTGACTATCGGACCACCATTAGCTCCCTGCAACCAATCAATCAACGCCACCAAAAGCACCTTTCAAGCTTCCTATGAACAACCCCCGAATTCGTTATTCCCTACCCAGTGTTCCAATCAATCTCCAGGTGCCACCAATCACCACCATAACAACCAAACCATGCTCAACCCCACCTCGCCAACAAGGATTGCAACTGGAGGTACCACTTTGTTGCTTTTCTATCGACCAAACTGAGGGAAGCCCATGGCTGAGGCCTCCGTCCCCCAATATAGGTATTCACTTTTAATTTTATATTTAGAATTTTTGTTTTTCCTTCCACTGAGCAATTAAATGTGATGAAACTTCCGGATTTCACTTTTGATTAGTCTTTGGTTTTGTGTGATTGGGATTTGAACTGGGCAATTTGGTTTTGGAATTCTTCGGTAGAGAAGAACACAAAGGGAAAGAACTGAGAGATGGTGAGAGTGAGGGAATAAAAAATTGATAGATAGAGAGGCAAAGAGAGGACGGTCAGTGATTGGAGAAGAGGAGCCAGAGAGCTTGAACAGAGAGAGGGAGGAGGCGAGAGAGAATGAAACTTTAGAGAAGAGGAAATAAGCAGAGAGATGAGCAGGAGAGAAAGAGAGGGAGCAAACTGGAGACAGAGAGAAAAAGAGCGAAACTACTAGGGATAGAGAGAAATAGAAAACTAGAAGATGGAGAGGAATCAGAGAGAAGGAGATGGAGAAAACAAAAAGAAAAAGAAAAGTGAGGGAGATCAGAAGGAGAGAGCAACAATTGAGAGGGGGAACAGAGACTAGAGAGAACAGAGGGAAGAGAGACGGGATGCAGGGAGAAGAAGGAAGAAGCAGATAGAATTTCAGGAGATTGGAGGGGGGTTTCTTTTTCTTTTAGTGTTTTTTTTTTTGTTTTTTTTAGTTTAGTTAATAGTGAATTAGTTTCTAATTTTGATCTAATTTGATGTTGAGCCATGGATTGAGATAGTTAATTAAGGTAATTGAATTATTTAATCTAAATTTGATTTATTTTGGCAAATTTTTAACCTTCTGTTTTATCACAAAAATAACGTATTTGTGTTTAAGTTCTTGCTCTTCTTTAGTATTATTGATAAACCTCAAAGATTTTTCATTTTGTGGAATTAAGTCTTTAATTTTATAGATTGAACCCCCCAGATATTACTTTTTATTTCAATTAAGTCCTACAATTTGCAAATTGTCCCATATTTGCATGACTTATTGTTTTGCCCCCCAATTTACTTCAACTTGCAGCTCTACCCCTTTAAATTTACGTGAATTTTCAATTTTCTACACCTTAAGCTTTATAGAAATTTATTTGACACCCCTTTGTTTCATAGAATTCATATTTTACCATAATTTTGTTAGGATTTCATATTTGAGCCTTATTTGTTTATATCGAGATACCTTGACATGTTTTTTTTTGTTTTCTTAGCACTTAGTAGCAGGTTTTCGAGAAGAGGTATTTTCATTACTTTTTAATTGCTTCCAATGTGCTCCAATGTGATTTCTTTTATGCAATTTTTTGTTTTTTATTTTATTTTATATATATTTTTTACGTATTTATTTACTTTATGCTATTTAATTTTCAAATTTCATTATTTGTTGAATATTCTTGTATTTAGCTAGTCAATATAATAGTTAGATAATATTTCTCATATTTTTAGCAAAAATTTTGTATTTAGATAGCAAGTGTAATATATAGGTTGTTTTTTTTTACTTTTTCTCCCTCTTAAATTGTAAATCAAATTCTCCGGTGTAATAGTTAGGGTTTGTTTGCTTGTGTGCTTATATGTTTTACCGCTTTCCTTAGGGTTTTGTATCTAGATATCATACTTACGTGTTACGTGCTCCTAGTTGCTCTTATATGTCTTTATATATTTAATTTGCTTTTAATTCATGTTTTACTATTTAATTCATGTTTTATGTTATTCCGTCACCACACTAATTCAACACTAGTTGCGGTTTTATTGTTTCCACGCTAGTCCAACGCTAGTGGTAATCTCTAAAAAGGGCTAGTCCAACGCTTGACTCTTAAGACATTTTAGTGTTAGGTGTGTTCGTGTGTATTTTACATCCCACTTCACACATTTTTAGCTTTCTTTCCATTTTTGCATGATTATTATTATTATTACTATTATTTATTTATTTTTTGACACATCTTTGAATGCATGACATCTAGGTTGCATCTCACTCAGAATTTAGGTCATTTTGCGTGTTCTGACTAGAAACAATCGCCTACTCACGTGGGAAGCAGTGGCGTACATGCCGTTCCCCCCTCCGTGAGTAGAAACATTCAGTCACGAGATATTAGTCCCCCATACCCGTTATGTTGCATCCCAACTTTCTTGGACACTTACTATCTATACTATTTTCCTTTTTTGAATTTAATTACATTCACACTCATGACTCCCTCGAGATCTCGACTCAGATTTCGTAATTAATGCGATAACCCCGACCAAGCCTCGACGGGACATTTCAACCCTCTCGATACCCACACTTAGATTTTAGGATTTGAATTCATTTAGACACATCCAAAACGCGATAGAATCTAGAGTTAATTTAGGAAATCTTGATAAAACCTCGCAACTAGCTTCGGCTAGGTGGAAGGGGTGCCTTAGGTGCGAGCCTTTGCCTTCCTTTTCTTCAAATGTGACTCTCAGACCTTCTTCTCTCGTTTTTTTTTGTAGACCGGAGTCGAAAAAGGGTTTTAAATATTTTTCTAAAAATTTTATTTTTGTTTTGTTAAACGATTTTTAGGGTGACTTGGTACACCGTAACTCAATATCAAGTGGAGACTCCGTTTTTTTTAATAAAACCCTTCTTCAAAAATTAGTTAGCCAAAACTGTCGCACTTTTAGTCCCAGCCTTACTTTCTTTTAAAATACCATTTTTCCTAGAAAACACATTTTTTACTAAAAACTCGATTTTTATCACTCACTCACGGTTTTTCCAAAACTCTATCTTTTCAAAAAGGGACACCAGACCGCCATCTTTTCAGAACGCGACAGTCAACGACCCCACCGTGTGTCATTTTGGGGGCTCGACACACCTCTTCCTTTTTCATAAGATAGATGTTTAGTTTAGAAGCTCTAGTTAGTTGGTCTATCTAAACAAGCATCCATGTGGTAAAGGAATCAACGTCACTATCCTCTTCTGAACCAACATACCTTAGCTGAATTGGCAGAGGCACTCCAAACCTAGTGGGTTTGAACAACTTCAGGTCCTTTGTCACATTTTTTTCTATTACACTTTATATTACACCCGTTAATAAGGTGACACATGCAATTTATGATGAGAAGGTACAAAGAAATTGGACTCTAATTGAATATGTATTACTCTATCAACAAGTGTAACATAGAATGTAAGAGTAAAAGTGAATTGCCAGTTTGAATCCCCAAAAGTGAATTGCCGTTTTGAATCCCCCTCCCACTTACCCTTTTCCTTCAACTCTTCTTGTGCAGGCCTTTTCCCACTTGGAATGGGCAGTAGTTTGTAGAGTTGCAATAAAAAAAGGGTCAATTTTTATTTCGTATGAAAAAGGAAGTCCCTGAGCGCGCGCATTAAACTGTTGCATGAACAGACGTTATTGCAGATTTGAGTTTTCAAAATTCAAACACCTCACGTCTCCAAAACAAATCCACATACGTTTCCCATGTTGAAGTCGTGGCGCACCAAAATTTGGTGGACATTTATGTGCTCAATTAAATAACCAACTAACCTTTACGTCTACTCCTCCATCCCATTCTGATAGGCTTACAATTTTTTCACACAGTTTAAGAAAAATTAATTAACTTTATTAAAAGAATAAATTAATCTATGGTATTATCAAAATACCCTTATATTTATCATTAAATATTTACATTAAATACAATATAGAAAATTGTACCACAAATTAAATTAATTCCATTGATATATGAATGCACGGTTTGTTATGCACCTCTCACTTATAACAAAATAATTAAATAGGTGCATTTTAGAGAAGTTAAAAATTAATTACATTCTTCAAATAAAAATTAGACTATAATTTGGGACGAATGAAAAAGAAAAACAAACTTATTAAAATGGGACAGGAGTATCATTTACTGATTTCAGTATTGGATTTTGCTAGAAAAAAAAAAAAAAAACTTCTACTATATCATACGTATTGGCCATGTTTTCAACAACTTGAAACATCAAGAAGAAGTTTTATTACAGACTTACAGTACTACTAAACCAAAAAGGCAAAACAGAAAAAAAATATAAATGGCAGAACCAGCTGTTCACATGAAAAAACTGGAGGGTAAGGTTGCCATTATCACCGGGGGTGCCAGCGGCATAGGAGTCGCAACAGCACGACTTTTCGCCACTCATGGTGCGAAAATCGTGATCTCTGATATACAGGATGAAAAGGGTCAAAAAGTTGCCGAATCCATTGGCTCAAACATTTGTAGCTATTTCCACTGTGATGTTTCCAATGAAGATCAAGTTGAAGCCATGGTGAAATGGACTCTAGAGACTCACGGCCATCTTGACATCATGTTCAGCAAGCCGGCATATTCAGCAAGTCAGATAAAAATTTTTGATCTCAATTTCTCCGAATTTTACCATCTTTTTTCCATCAATGTTGGCGGCATGGCTGCTAGCGTGAAACATGCGGCACGCGCAATGATTGATCGGGGCATCAAGGGTAGCATAGTCTGCACGGCCAGCGTGGCGGCCAGCGTTGGCGCTGATAAGCGGACGGATTATTACATGTCCAAGCAAGCAGTTTTGGGACTGGTGAGATGTGCCAGCAAACAACTTGGAGAGCATGGAATAAGGGTGAACTGTGTGTCTCCACATGCGGTGGCAACGCCGTTGCTATGCAATGCATTGAACAAGACGGCGGAGGAAGTTGAAGACAAATTTCGACTTACAAACTTGAAAGAGTTGGCTTTAAAGGCTAATAATGTGGCGGATGGTGTTTTGTTCCTTGCTTGTGATGATTCTTCATGTATCACGGGACATGACCTAGCCATTGATGGTGGCTTCACTTCTTGACAATGATTTAATACGAGGGTAATTTGTGTAATTATGTAACTATTAACAGGGAAATATTTAGGTGGATCGGGTTCACGAATAGGGCCGTGAACCCTGTGATCCACTTTCTTTCACATCTACCAAAAGTACCATGAGACCTACATGGAGTCCATAAGTGAACCATAGAAGGGCCAGAAGGAGTACCAAATAAAGATTCTGTCCACAAGGGGCTGATTGGACCACCTAATGCTGTAAAGGAAAAAGATCTGTGCTGAAATTTCAGATCAATAATGTAAGGATTGGACATTGGTTTGGTCCAACTTTCGGATGCGAAAATAACTCTAAACTACAGTATCAAGAAATCTATGGGGACTAAATAGTCCAATCCTCCTGATTTTCCGCATGATATCAAGAAATTCTGAAATTGAGAACTACTGTATTTAGTTAGGATATCTATCTTTTTAATGTTTGCAAGACTCTGTTTTTATGAACCTCAAATGTATCTTGATATGGTCTCGTCTTAATTAATCTTTTTGCAGCATTAGAAAAATATTTGATTCTCAAACCAATTTAACTGTTTGGAAAAGGGAGACCTATAATCAAAACCCCCCAGATATTTTTTCCGAATCAACTGGATAATTACAGATTAGATTTAGCGCGTTCCAATGTGCTCACTAACCAAAATGGACTTCAAATTACAGTGTTATTTAGATTCTTAACCTGGTCCGCATAAAACCAAGCTACTCTGATACATAGAATTATTTGGTTGAGATATTAATTTCCGCATCCTTGTTACATTGTAATTACAAAATGAATTCCAGAACCAGGACTAATTCAAAGATGATCTTCTCTAGAATATTGATGCCAATATACGTCTGGATCCTAATACATTGAACTTCAAATAATAGTTTTTAAAAGCATAAACCAAGTATACATTGTTCCCCAGGATGCACCTTTTGTTACCCAAATTACCGGATTCATTATAATCCCCCTTATGATACTCCAACTAAACCATGTATTGGTAATTCCTGAACGAAACTTGAAGGGTATACTAAGGGGACAAAATTAGAAGGAAATCACCACAGGACATCTTCTTCTAACGCGTACAAATGCTTCATTCTGAAACAAAACTAATCAATTATTTGGACCAGGGAGACTAATCAATCCACCATCCACCGACAAATCATGACCGGTAATGAATGCAGAGTCTTCAGAAACTAGGAATAATACTGCTTCTGCAACATGTCTAACTGTCAAGACAATGCCTTTCAAGCTAGTAAGCGGCCCGTATACCATCTCAACCGTCTCTGCACTTGACTTAAGCGCACAGTCTGATGTCAGCGGCGTTGCAATGGCCGAAGGGGAGACACAATTTACTCTTATTCCGTGGACGCCAAGCTGTTGACTCGCGCACCTGACTAGTCCAAGAACTGCATGCTTAGCCATTACATAATCAGTCCGCTTAATTCCTCCTCTGCTGGCTGCCACGCTCGTGGTACAAACAATATTGCCCTTCACCCCCTGCTCCACCATCACGCGTGCAGAGTGCTTTACACACACGGCCATCCCACGGGCATTCACCTCAAATAAACGATCGAATTGTGAGAAATCAAGGTTAAGCATAGTTTGTTCAGAGTAACTTACCATGCCAGCGTTACTGAACATGATATCAAGCTTGCCGTAGGTTTGGACTGTCCAATTCATAAGGGCCTTCACTTGATTTTCGTCGCTAACTTCACAATGGAAAAAGCTGCACTGTTGTGAACCAATTGATTCCGCCACGAGCTGTCCCTTTTCATCTTGGATATCAGCAATTACAACAGCCTTCACCCCATTTTCAGCAAAAAGATGTGCAGTTGCTTCCCCAATTCCGCTTGCTCCACCGGTTACTATAGCAACTTTGCCTTCTAGCTTTTTCATAGGCATAGTGGATGTTGGTTCTGACTTTTCTTTGGTTTATGTTCCAATTTTTTTTTTCGGTATTGGTTTATATAATGATTCTAATGGATTTTATTAGCGAGAAATGATTTTTTTGTTGGAGTTAAATTGGTCATATTAACCCCTTATTTTTAGTTAATACCCCTTATTTTTAGCTACCATATCTATTTTTTCCACAAAAAAAAATACTATTTTTTTGTTTCAAATTGAATGTCATAGTTGTCTTGATAAAAATATTTTATAGTATTGCGATTGTCGGTTTTTTCAAAACTAACGCTCCCATCATTTTAAATTGCATGTCTTAATTTGACTCCACATGTGAGTTCAGAGAAAAAGAATTGATAGTATACTGTGATAGTTTACATAGATAGAAGCATCCAGGGTCAATCACATTAGTTAATTGAAATGCAAGTAAATAGTGAAGAATATGTGAATCTGCTTGCGTTCGTAGTAGATAAAATATTTAAAAGTAGAAAATACTTTATTATTTAAAATTTCTTTAAGAAAAACAATATTTTGAAACGGATTAAAAAAAAAGTAAATAATACTCTCAATCTGGATCAGGCATGCAGAGAGTTTTCGGAGTTACAATTTTTTATCACGACAAGCTAAGGTTAACCTGTGGACCAAAATGTTTCCGAGTAATTGATGTTCATCTTTAGATGGTACACTCAGGACCATTTCAAACTACAGCCGCACAGCAAAATTCCACGTTTTTTACTTGATTGATTGTAGCCCTTTGTTTAGCTGTAAAGCACTAAGCTATCCGCACAGAATTGTCTTATATCATCTGTTGTCTCGTACAGCCATACCTCAAAATTACCAGGACTCAATTTGGTTCCATAATCATCTTAGACACTGCTGGACATTTTACTAAATATCCATTTTTCTTCCCACACATAAGAATTCAATACAAAATTAGGTTGGGAATGTTAATTTTCTTGGCTTCTTCTGTACTTTATAACGTAATAGAAATGAAATTTTGTATAACAGGAAAAAGAAAAGGCTAGATCACAAAATGCCCCTTGTAATATTACATTAATAGCAAATTGCCCTCTGTATTTATAGAATACACAAATTACCCCCTTAAATTAAGAAAAGATGTTTGTGCCCTTCAATATACAATACTTTGATAATTTTCTCTTTTTCATGCCAATATCTAAAATTTATATAGCAAATTTACCCATGATCGAGTAAAAAAAAATGATAAAGAAAAGAAAACTCCCAAATACAAAAACTACAAAAAGAATTAATTTTGTTACTTTTGTTACTAGATGAAGTTAGTCTTACGTTATTTTAGTTAGAAATACAGGTATATAATTGCTATATTTTTTATTATTATCACTAATAGAAATGACATTACTAGCATTTCTTAATACTCTATTTTGAATATATTTAACAAAAATTACAACTTTATCTTCATTTTACAAGCTGTTTGTTATATATTATGAAAAAACAAATTATTCATGTGTTTTATTCATACTTTTCTCCATGTTGGATATAAATCATAGGAATATTTTGTGGCAAATTTTTTATGTTTTTGGAGTCATGATATTTATTTTTAATGTAAGAGTGTAATAGTAATTTTGGCATGTAATAGTGGCCATATTTGTTTCTGTATAGCAAATAACAAGAATGATAATATTAAAAAGTTATGAGAGTATATTTGTCTTTATAAAAGTAAAGAGTAGATGAGGGGGTAATTTGTTATTGAAAGAGGGAGTAATTTGTATATTTTCTAAACAGAGGGAGTAATTTGCCACTGATTCAATATTATAAGGGGGGCATTTTGATATTAAGCCAAAAGAAAATTATACTTCCGCTAACTTAGCTCTCTAATCATTACGGTTTTGAAAGCTCATTAGTGCAAACCATGTGCATCCATCAAAACCGATCAGCATAAAGGGTTGTTGGTTAATCACTTTCATTGCATGCTATAAACATAATAATCAGAGGGCATCTGTGGAGAGTGGGCTCTACCAGCACACAGGGTCCTTGTCCATCTTCTGTTTCTAGTTTCCACACATATGTACTACATCTCTTCGTCATAACTTGCCCACACGCATCCATTTAAGGTGGCCATATGGGGTTCATATGAATCTATAACCATATGGTCAAGATTTTGCCAAATAAATATCTGGCTTCGACGTAGACATTTTTATTATCAGACCAAACGTTGAATCTTTAACCATTTCATCAAAGCAAAAATTAATCCCTTTATTTGTAATAGGGATATTTGGCACATCTTTCGCATATACAAATTTAAAAAATGGTATCAGAGATATATTGAACTCATAGTTTATAGCAGTACCAATTTATGAACAAATAAATGTTATTACTTGAATGCTTTATGTTCTTGAATTCTAAACAATAAAAATAAAATAAAATATAAAATAGTGGATGAAGCACATTGTGAAGTTATAGGAAGCTATAAGTAGCTACATTCTATATAAGTAGCTATATTCTATTAAGTGTACATTTGGAGTAAAGAAGTGTTACATCACAGATTGCTGATGCATTTTACATAGAGTAATAATGCTATTATTTAGCTTTATAGCCCAACTTGGAACTGTTGAGAGCGTAGACCCTTTTTACTAATGTGAAAGACTAATCATTATCATCTTGAACCACCATCAACAATTAGATCATGCCCAGTGATACATGAAGAATCATCTGAAGCAAGGAACAAAACAGCATCGGCCACATTATTAACCCTTAAGGCCTTCCCTTCAAGCTTGGAAGTTGAAAAGACTCTTCAAATTCCTCCACCGTCTGGTTAAAGGCACGACAAGCCATAGGCGTTGCAAACCCATAAGGTGACACAGAGTTCACCCTGATTCCACACTTTCCAAGCTGTTTGCTGGCGCATCGCATCAGCCCCAAAATTGCATGCTTAGACATGGTATAATCCGTCCAAGCAGCTTCGCTACGGCTCGCCAACAAGCTTGTCGTGCAGACTATGCTACCCTTCGTGCCCTGATCTATCAGTTGCCCGACCCGCATGTTTCACACAAGCAGCCATGCCGGCAACATTGATTGAGAAAAGATGGTAAAACTCTTTAAAATCAAGGTCGAGAATTTTTTGAGGCGACTTGCTGACTATGCCTGTGTTGCTGAACATGATATCAAGTTGGCCGTGAGTCTTTAGAGTCCATTCGACCATGGCTTGGACTTGATCTTCATCAGAAACATCACAGTGGAAATAGCTGCACGTGTTTGAGCCAAATGATTTTGCAACTTTTTGGCCCTTTTCATCTTGGATGTCGGCGATCACCACGCGTGCGCCATGGGTGGAGAAAAGTCGGGCTGTTGCCTCCCCTATGCCGCTTGCACCGCCGGTGATAATTGCAACTTTTCATTGTAGTTTTTTCATGCGAACGGATGGTTCTCCCATCTCACTTCAAAGGAGAGGATGGATTATTGGCCAAAGTACCTTCTTCGTGGCCAATTTATTGCCTTTGTTAGAAAATTCTTAAGTGTCCCAGCTCACGGCTCCCACTTATTGACCCTGTGATTTAGATTAAAGTTGCATAAATGTTTTTACATCATTTTTACTTAGATTAAAGTTACATAAATGTTTTTACATCATTTTTACTTCATCTTCTTTATCAGCATACGCTACTTTATTGACTTGATACTTTATTGACTTGATATTCTTTTAAATCACAAAGTGTACAAATTAGACCGTAAACTTGATCTACTAAGAATCTTTCGCGTTTGTTGGCCACAACAAGCAGGTTGGACCACTTGCAAAGGCTACATCTGATCTGATGCCTCATTGTAATTTGATCGGTCAAAAATACAATGGCTGCTATATAATCAAACAAGTAATTAATGATTAATCTGATCCCACCCAACAACACCACTATTACATGCTCTCTTCTTATTATTGAAATTGTCATGTTGTCTTGTTTTTACTTGTCCCAAATTATTTGTTATCTTCAAGATGGCAAAGCGTAATTATAATTATTAGTCTTTTCTCATTGTTCTTCTTGTCTTTTTATAACTGCCAAGGTCCATACTATTCAAATTTTGAATTTCGAAGGGCAAAATCAGAAAGATTTAAATAATTATATAACCGTATGTGTGTTGTGTTATACGTATATATGTGTGTGAGATATATATGCATGTATGTAAAGGGTGAACACATATGTAAAGAGAGAACACATTTTGATCAGTAGTATCCTTCACTTTTAAATTTTTTTATTTGTACAAGAAAAATCATGAGTTAAAGGGTTTGAGTATTCAAAAACTAACTCTAACTACATATCTATTCCCTCGAACAAAAAAATAAAACTACTATACACAAATAAAATTCATGTAATTATTTTGAAATGTAAAATTAATTAATCAATTAATTTTTTTAACTAAAGATAAAAAAATGTATTAAAATATGCACAAATACAGTGTGCCAATATCATTAGTTAATACTATCGCCCTATTAAAAAGTTAGGTTTCAAACAAAAATAAAAGTCAATCTGGGTTTGAGAGAGTATCAATTATTTCAGATGTAACAAATATTTTTAAGGATATTTTATGCTTGCATAACATGGTTTTACAAAATTACAGCTTGCAAAAAAAAAAAAAAGTATGTGTTTGGTGGAATTTTCCTCTCTTGTCTATTCAACCAGTACAAACTATGCAAGATAGTATAAAACAAGATGAGATGAGATACACTAATCACTGCAGTCACTCCTAACTAGTAGGATAAGATGAGATACACCAATCATTCCAACCCTCCTAACTGTTTGGGTTAGATGAGATACAAATCAAGGCACACAAATCACTCCTAAAAACGAGCCTTCCTAGAATATACAAAAAGGATATTCACATCTAATAGTAACCTAATATAGATATGCCTAATACACACAAGTGTAACATAGATGGATTGTGGCATTTCGTGAGTTTCATTTCTTTTAATAGTTTTTACTCCATGTATTGCTTTTAGATCCGATACGTATTGTCCAGATCATGAATTGAACTTATATATAGGTTTATTAATGTGATTAGCTTTCTTCATTGTGGCTCTACAGTCTAAGACCACTTCTGTTTAAATCTTTGGGATAATTTCAGAAACCTCCCCTGAGGTTTCTGACAATTACAGCTAGCTCTCCTTCAAGTTTAAAAAATTACACTTACCTCCCCTGCTTTTACTATTTGGGTAACAAAACCTCAAAGTCAACAAAAATATGAGGTGAATATCCTAAATTACCCTTATGGTTTTTTAGGGCTTTTTACTATCAATTCCAATTCTTCCATTATCACCTCCATCAGTACCACGTCTACCAGAAACAGAATGAAAAAAAAATTCAATTATTTTTATACCTTAAACTCTTGCTCTATAGTGCAACATTTACATCTCCTACAATTTTTTTTTTCAACAAGACCTCAACTATCAAAATACCAAACAAATCCAAACAATTTACCAAACTAAATGATCCTCTGCAGATCAACTTAACCCAAACCATCCATTAGCTCCAATCTTTCCCTTTCATAAATTTACGGTAGGGAAAATGAATTTTTACAATATACAATCTTCATTACTTTTGTCTTGAGTTATAATTTTCAAATTTAATGTCTTACAATGCAATTATACACCATAAACACCAGATGCTACCCTCAACAAATACATAAAAATTCTTGAGACATCAATACCCATGTCTCTTTTCTTTTTGCAGCATTTTCAGCAAGTTGAACAACCTAAGGTAAAAAAAAAAAGAAAAAAATCGAATCATCAACAAAGTAAACCAACAAAATTCTAATTTTCTTAATCAAGAAAATTCCCAGTGATCACAAACATCAACAAAATTTTATAATTTATTTTTGAATTTTCTACCAATGGGGATCAAAAATAAAAAACAATCAAATAGCTAAATACCTTATCAGCAACCTTATCAGTAAGGTATTCAAGAATGGTAGAACCAACTTTATGAGATTAGAAATGGATTTGGGGATTTACTCTTCATTGTACCATTCAGCATATAAAAAGGGGAAGAGAAGGAAAGTGGAGGGAAGAGAGTGATGAGAGAAAAAATCTGGCCAAGGAAGGAGTAAGGTGAAATAATAATGAAGATAAATTTGTAAAGGGAGATGAGAAGAAAAATAGAGAGAATAGAGGTGTAGATGGTATGAAAAAGTAAAGAAGGGATGATTTGTGAAGGAAAATAGGGAGTAGGGGGCAACGAGTGATTTCAGAGAGAGAAAGAGAGAGAGGAAGGGTGGCGGCAGTGATTTGAGGGAGAAGAGGGAGGGGGAAGATGGGGTGGTTGTGGTTAACGAGAAGAAGGAAGAAGGGAGAAAAGTGTAATGAAAGGAGATCGATGTGGACTTGAATAGGAGAAGGAGAAGGAAAGTAAAAAAGCATCAGGGCTAAGGGTATAATTGGCACTTCAGTAAATGAGGGGAGGTAAGTGTAATTTTGCAAACTTGGGGGGAGCTAGCTGTAATTGTCAGAAACCTCAAGGGAGGTTTCTGAAATTATTCCTAAATCTTTTGTCCTGGTGTTGATCTGACCGTCCAATGAATTTTGGTGCAATATTATCTGTCTAACTTTTACAACAAACTCCTTTCTTTAGATTTGTATTTGGCCTTTCAGACTAGTTAATGAGCTTGGACTTTCAGTTAAGTGTTCTTAACACCTACGCACACATGAAGTTTATAATTTTTTGGCCTTGGTTCCATTTGGAGATGTCTATTTCGTATGTTTTTGGCATGTCCTAAAACACATATATATTTGCATGTATGTGTGCATTTATCACCTCCTACAAACATATATACATTCATGAAGGCATACGTGTGTGTGAGTTGTACACACACACATGTCGCAAAAATGATCTCAAGTGTTGATGTTTTAACATTTAATGTTTTTCCAAAAGCACTTGGATTCAGACATCTACTGTTCTTAAATATGTTTGATCTTGTCCATTTCTAGAGATGATAATTTCACTTAACATGTGTCACATTTGCTCATCATGCATTCAACCTGGACGGTTTCATCTTTGCATCATTTGTGTTTAGCCCTTTATAGGTCTTTGTATCGTTTGTTTTTGCTAAAGTTTCTGATTTAGAGCGACAATATATTGATAACATTGTTTGTCTTTAGGCCTTTATAGTCTTTATGATGGATACTTGGCCTTGGACTGCAGGAAATATCTGTTGATAACATTGCAGAAGGAGGTGAGCTTGTCTTTGGTGGTGTAGATTCAAATCACTTCAAAGGAAAGCATACTTATGTTCTTGTAATTATTATTCATATATTTGCTTATCTTTTTTTTTTATTTTTTTTATGAGGTGCTGATGTGAAGATTCATTTTTTTTAATTATTATTTTGTAATTATTATTCATATATTTTGCCTCTTCTTTGTACGAGTTTGAGATGGGAGATTTTTTCATTGGAAACGTCTCAACAGGTGAGTGGCATTATCCTTTGTTCAGTTTTCAAATGCATGCTATATAACTATGCTCCTTGCCTAAGAATCATTTGATTGTTCTGTTTTCTCCCTTTTGTTTTTCCTTTTCTACATGTTTTTAATGGAGATTAAAAACATCTGCATCAGTTTCTTGTATTTTAATAAAAAAACTCAGTAATAGAAGAATGGTTTATCTAACGTCCTAGGACGATTCCATGGAGATGGACGTTTAATTGTTTCGTGCCGATTAGTTTCTCTTACCTTTTTTTATTTTTTTTGGTTCCTGCTTCATTATGTGGTCTCCTTCTTCTTGTATATTTGTTGGACATTTCATTGTTGGTTTCACTATTTCACATACACTTTTCTTGCCATGTATTTGCATGCTGTGCGGATAAGGCAAATCTTGCTACGAGGCTTGCTTCCTCCAATTTTGCTGAAGTGGTGGTTGTTGTTTGTCTTCTATTATTGGTGGTTAGTTCCTTTTTTATTTTTTTATTTTTGCGGTTTTTAAGTTCCCGTTTTATTTGTTCTTCTTTTTTGTTTTCTTCGTTGATCATTTTCTGTTTTGTAAAGGAATGTGGAGTTGAAATTAACTTTGAATACTTTGGAAGACATTTTCCTAGGTATGACTAAGGAAATCATTTGAGAGCAACATAAATTGTGATCCGGGTTCTTGTATTTCATATGTTTTTATTTGATCCATACATTTAGGCCGTTGAATGGTATCCTTGAGCTTACCAATTTAGTAATCTTTGTTTTAGTAGAAGGAAATATATGTATAAGTCAGCGAATTGCATTTTGTACCACATAATAGATCAGAGTTTGGATTATTTGTTTATTTAACCTAATAGCACATTAAATTGTCAGAAATTATCTCACTTTTTCACATGTATAATAATGAAAATAATATACCTAGAGAGTCTTGATGCAAACGAGTATCATTTCGATTCTCGCAAACTCCTGCGCTTTAGACTCTGTAGCACGCAGTTCATATTAGACAGCACCCTTATCCTTTAAGAGCATGCATTGGATACTAAATAGTAGCTTTGTCCTCTTAATAGCTGATTCTATTTCGGTGGGAAGTTATTAGTTATCAATGTATTTGAACAGTGATCAAAATGAACAGTCAACCTTCCTAGGAATTACCTATTTTACATGAAAATTTCTATCTCCAGCCACAACTAGAATTTAAATTCTTATTCAACCCTTCATTGGGCATCTATTTCTATACAGAACATGAGACCCTGTTGATGACAATATGTCACATGGTCCACAGATCAACAACCAGTATCAAAATCCTTGAATACTCTCGTAAAGTTGCATGATATTCTGACTTATTGATGCTTCTACCTGGTTTGGTCACGAGCTGCTAATTCTTGCTCTCATTGAGTATAGGGTTTATACATTTACCAATTTGATTGAAATGGTTTGGAGGTTTATACATATACCTATTTGATTGAAATGGTTTTATTAGCTAATAGTAAATTCTTTTTTTTTTCATAATTGAAGTTAAGGAAAGTTTCGTTTTGTACTCGTGTAGGAAGCTCTAGAATATCATATGCTATCCATAAATACATAGTCAAGGAAAGGGAGACATGAAAATTATGCTAGTCTCTAGACCTTTATAGTCTCTGTTTTTTTTTTTTTTTTCCCCTTTTTTACGTGTTTTGATGTGTTCTTGTGGTTCACCAAATTTTGGGAGCTTTTTTGGTCTAGACGTCATAAAGTTCGTCGATGCATTGAGGCATGTAATACTTTTATTTTATTACTCCCTTTTTTTCTTTTCGAAATTTTACTAATCTAATTTTTTTTTGGACTTTTTTTTAACAGTATCACAAAAAGGGTTATCTTCACGATGATTGTGA
This sequence comes from Mitragyna speciosa, assembly GCA_024721245.1. NCBI lineage: Eukaryota > Viridiplantae > Streptophyta > Magnoliopsida > Gentianales > Rubiaceae > Mitragyna > Mitragyna speciosa. Next base: position 1,059,981 of record CM045573.1, on the reverse strand, counting down.
TTTAATTATCTTTGCAGTTAACTTTTTGTGAGTTAATATTCCATTTCCTGACAATATTCTCATTTCTTCTTTTTGGCTATACTTCAGGCTTATGCTTCTTTATACACACAACCACAATTGCCATATGATAAGTATATAGTTGTCTGGAAAGGGCTTCCTGTCCTTAGTGATCTTCTTCCAATTACAGAGCTATTTTTTCGTACCCATTCAAATCTAGAAATAGTCTCAAGTTCTATTATAAGGGTAATGGCTGAATTTCTTAAAAATCCTGGGAAAGTTAGTAACTTTCATGCACGAAGAAGTCAATGCAACAACTTATGGAGGCACAGCTTGGCTGCCTTTTGAATAGAAAGATACACACGCAAGGAGGTGTATATATTTTAATGTAAACATACCATCCTTTACAGTCAGATACAAGTAATTTAACTGATACACATGAATCTACACATACACTGATCTAAAGCTGTATGTTTGCGTGTATCTGTGGGCAAGGGAAAAGTATATACATCTAGAAGTGTCTTAGAAATATACATAATAATCTACACACTTGCGTCCAGATTATAGATTTGCATAAGTTAGTGATATTCTACTTACTGTTTTCCTTATTTGAATTAATAGTTGCAAAGTCATATGCAAAACACATGAGATTCTAGGATAGATTCTCTATTGTAAGCTAAAGTTTAGTTCTTTTTGGGTCCACCTCTATGTTGTTGTGATACGGTCATACTAATTTGGCTGGCAATGCATCAAATTTGTCAATAAGAGGAAATTGAAAATTGATGTTGGTGAATCAGACTCGAGATGAAAAGTTGTCATTTTGCTCATTTACAGTCTAGCATGGTATTTTATCCAGTGATGGATCTTTAGGTCACAAAATCAAGTATGCATCCATTTATATAACTTGGAGAAACAATTAGTGTAACTTGTTAGAATTGGACTAGAAGCATATCTCTTTTGTTCTATTTAATTTGCCTGAATAGAGAATTTGCTTGAAAAATATACAGAATCTCAATCCATTATTTTCCTTGTCTTGGACAATTTAGAACTTGAGAATTTTTGCGCACCAAGAGAAATCCTCATATGTGACTACCGTTTCTCTATCCCATGGTTTTGTCCGCTGAGCAACGTAAGTAATTATAAAATTGAGCTTCGTGTTTATGTTTCTAAGATTAAATTTGTTTGAATTTATCTTGGATTAATTGTGTGACAAGGTCTTTACCATTCATTACTAAATACCATTTACAACTTTTCCTAATCAAAAAGACTGAAAATATTGGTAATATTTGTAATCAAACGTTGTTTAAAATAGGGATTCTCATTCTTAGGCAAAAATGCCTGCAAATCCTGAGTTCCCGGCTTATCTAGCAGCACTTTTGGTTTCCTTACATGAGCGTGCTAGAAACGTTAAATGGCTTGATGATCCAAAAAGAACCAGAATTGTGACAATTGTCGGTGTTGTTTCTCCTCCAGAAAGATACTTCTTACATCTTCCCACCCCTCCAAACTCAACATTGTTTGGTGAAGTTTGAATCAAATTCTTGACGTCAGGACCAAAGCTCATGAAGTGCTGCAAAGCACATAACTATTTTCATTTTTTGTGAACCTACGCTTGCATTGGGCATCCTCACGCACTTGCGTGAGGCTTAACCACTTGTATTTTACTAAAAACGAGACGAATTGATTGCTTGAGTTGTACATGCAATACCTGTCATCCTTTGTATGGTTAATGATACGTATAAATTGGAATAAGTTGCATCTTAGTCATATGTGATTAAGATGAAGGATAGATGAATGTGTTAGGGCATGTAACTTTTGTTATGGGACTAAATTCGTTTATTATAGCTATATGGTTGCACTCTTATGTAGCATTAATATTCCAACTTTGCTCCTCAACTCTCCTACTCTTTCAATATGAGTAACTCCATTCAAGATATAATCCAACAGATGCACAATGTGCAATTTGACGAGGAAGAATTGGCATTCATCGAAATAGGTGAAGCGGAGATCAAACAAGGGATTACGGATTGCAGCAACAGTTGCTTCGGCAAATTCGCTTCAAGCAAAGAAGTCAATTTAAGAGGTCTCAAAAATGCATTGGCAAAAGCTTGGAAATCTAAAGCCATTAAGGTTTTCCGAGTTCATTCAAATTTGTATCAGTTCTTCTTTAGCACACAGGAGGAGATGCAGGAGATACTCAAAAGGGGTCCCTAGAATGTCGATAACAATCTCCTTGTCCTCAAAAGTTGGTATCCAGGCATTAAGATTGAAGACGAAGACTTTACGCATGCTTATTTTTGGTTCAATGTCACGGGGCTTCCAAGAGAAATGTGTACATCTGAAGTGGCCCAAAAATTGGCAACAAATTTTCAAGAAACATCCCACGTCCAATTGCCGGAAAAATGGGAAAGTGGAGAACGATTTTTCCGCATGAGGGCCCTGATCAACCTTAATAAACCACTTAGAAGAGTTGTTCGACTAAGAAGAGTTGGCTCTACTGAACTCATGGCTATAATAAGATACGAGAGGCTTCCGACATTCTGCTATGGGTGTGGAATCATTGGACATCAGGCAAAAAATTGTGAACGAAATTTGGACCCAAGAGATAACAGATATGGGTTTTGGTTATTAACAGAATTTATACAATCAAACTGTGTCTGGAAATCCTCCATGGCTGTTGGTTCACCATCTCATGTGGAACAAGGTGAAGGAGATGACAATGTATCTCGTCATGACACTAGCATCGAGGTCTGTGATGGAGGGGCTCGAGAATCTATTTTGGCAACTGATCAACATGGGTCAGAGTACTGTTCTGATAGGAACAATACTTCAACCAACGAGGCACATATGGGCCTTGAAGCAGAGAACCTAAATAATAGTTCCCAGCCTCCAGAACACACTACTCCCAATACAAGCCCAATCAATCCAAGAAGTTCTGCATTAGACCCAAGAGGGAATGTGAACCAGTTGGGCAATGCTGTTAACTTCAATTCATCTACTCCGGCCCAACATTCCATGCCGAGTCAAGAGTCTAATGCCCAAACTCTTATATTGGGCTAGCACTCAGGCTGTTAATTCATTAAGTTCCCCAATGGAGAATACTCCAGGTCGTGTTCCCTCTAACTTGGACGAGAACCAGTTGCTCAATCAGCCAGATTATAAACGAGGGAAGAGAACCAGATCAGGTGCTGGCACTTTAACAGTGGAGCTACATGGTGCAGCCAAAAAACCCAAGAACTCAGCTCCCCACTTCATCCATGATGCAAAAACTGGCGGTGTCTGCTTTGCAGCACCGCTAGCAACAATGAAGGCTATAGCCTGGAATTGCCGGGGGCTTGGGAACCCCCGTGCAATTCGTGCCTTCAGAGACATTCTGAAGGATCAAGCTCCCGATATTGTGTTTGTTTCTGAGACCAAGTTGGCAGTAAGTAAAATGAATAAAATTAAGCTCAAGTTGGGTTTCACATCTGGTTTTTTTGTCAACAGTACTAACAGAGGTGGAGGCCTTGCTCTCTTTTGGAATGACAATTTAGCAGTCAGTATTCTAAGCTATTCGCCAGGACACATTGATGCTGTCATCGGCTCAATGGAGAAGGAGAATATTTGGAGGCTTACTGGATTTTATGGGCATCCGGATGGTTAGCCAAAGGAAACATTCATGGGATTTACTTAGGCGCTTATCGGGCATGTCCAACTTACCTTGGCTGTGCTTTGGGGACTTTAACGAAATTCTAGACTTTCATGAGAAGTGGGAAGGAGTAGATAGATGCCACAATCAAATTATCTCTTTCCAACAAGCAGTTGAAGACTCTAGGCTTATGGGATCTTGGGTATGAGGGGAATTGTTTCACTTGGTCAGGAGGATCAAAAGCTAGGAGGAAGGATCTATGAGAGACTTGACAGGGCCCTGGCAAATTCAGAATGGTGCTTAAAATTCCCAAGGTCTATAGTATTGCATATGTCAAGCAGCACACTCAGACCATGTTCCAATTTTGGTTTCCACAGATGAGATTGGTGAACGATCTAGAAGGTTCAAATACAAGGGCAACATCAAACGCTTTGAGCTAATCTGGACTACGGATGCTGAGTGCCAAGAGATCATAAGAGATTCTTGGAAGACTCCGTATGATTATCAACAGAACGAAATTGAAAAATTCTCATCCACCAGCAAGAGAGTATTAGAGGAATTGACCAAATGGGGGAAAGCAAAATTTGGGAATTTGCGCAGAAGGATAAATGAGGTGAAGGATAAATTGCAAAAAATTCAATGTCATCCACTCCAGGACCCTATGCAAGAGCAAGATCTGAGGAATGACTTAGAATTTCTACTGGAAAGAGAGGAATTATACTGGATGCAAAGAGCTAAAGCAAGTTGGTTGTCAGGAGGTGACAGGAATACCAAATTTTTCCATCATCGAGCCAATCAGCGAAAGAGATGGAATGCCATTCAAAAAATCCAAACTCAAAATGGAGAGTGGCTAGTTTCAGAAGAACAAATCCTGCACCACGCTAAGAGTTTCTTTCAAGAATTGTACACCTCAAGTGGCAATAACCCCAGAAGCTTGAATGGCCTTATAAATGATAGAATGCCTACAGAATCAAAAGAGGAGCTTACTAAAAATTTCACAGAAAAGGAGATCAAGGATGCACTTGCTCAAATGCACCCATGGAAAGCTCCAGGACCGGACGGATTGCATGCAGGCTTCTATCAAACGTACTGGCATCTTGTAGGTGGAGAGGTAATCAACCTTGCTCTTTCCTTTTTGAATGGTGATTGTTCTCTGGATACAATCAACCACACAAATATTGTGTTGATTCCCAAAGTCAAGAGCCCCACTACCTTAACAGAATTTCGGCCTATAAGCCTATGCAACGTATGTTACAAGATAATTGCTAAAGTTTTGGCTTGCAGAATGCAAAAAATATTGCCTTATATCATTGATGACCCCCAAAGTGCTTTTTTGAAAGGGAGGCTAATCACAGATAATGTTTTGATAGCTTTTGAAGTGTTCCACTGGCTTAAGCAACAGAAACGAGGCTTAGCTAAATTTTTTGGATTAAAATTAGATATGACAAAAGCCTTTGATCGAATAGAATGGAATTACTTGGACCTTGTTCTTAAAGACATTGGCTTTCCTGTCTTATTTTGTAAGAAACTTATGGAATGTGTAACTTCTGTAACTTCTTCGGTCCTCATTAATGGAAAGATTGCAGGCTCTTTTAAACCATCAAGAGGTTTGAGGCAGGGAGATCCTTTATCTCCTTACCTATTCATTATCTGTGCAGAAGGCCTGTCAGCCATGATCAAACAAGCTGAGCGACAAGGCCTATGGAGTGGTGTTAGAATGGGATCTCAAGGTCCTGTAATTACACACCTACTTTTTGCGGATGATAGTTTATTATTTGCCAAGCTTGGATGATCCGAATGTGCGAACTCTAACTTCTATTTTAGGGTGAATATGAAAGACTGTCGGGTCAGAAAATCAATCTTCGCAAGTCAAGGGCTTATTGCAGCTCAAATGTGACCAAGGAAGAAGCTGGAGAGTTAACACTGAGGTTAGGGGTTCAGCAGGATGATTGTAAAGGTGTTTATTTGGGTCTACCATATATGATTGGCAGATCCAAGAAAGAAATATTCTCTGCAGTCAAAGCCAAAATCCAGAATAAACTCATGGGATGGAAAGAGAAGTTGCTCACTCAGGCGGGTAAAGAAGTTCTGATCAAATCAGTAGCACAGTCAATTCCCACCTACTTAATGTCTTGTTTTAAAATCTCCAAAGTGGTTTGTGATGAGATGCAAAGAATGGTTCGGAGTTTCTGGTGGGGGCAAAAAGATACTGAGAACAGAATCTGTTGGATAGGGTGGGATAAGCTATGTTCGGGGAAAAATCAAGGGGGCTTGGGGTTCAGGAATTGGGAAGCTTTTAACCTGGCGCTTCTCGCTAAACAAGGCTAGGAGGATTAATTAAAAATCCTAGCTCGTTAGTTGCAAGAGTCATGAAGGCAAAATATTATCCAAATTCTGATTTCAGATCTTCCAGATTGGGTTCAAACCCATCCTTAACCTGGAGAAGTATTTTTGAAGCCAAAGATTTACTTCTGAAAGGAATTCGATGGAGAGTAGGGAATGGGGACGCAATCAATGTCTGGGATGAACCGTGGATCCCTAGACCAATCACTTTCAAGGTGACTTCCCTATAACAGGGTATTATGGCCACAAGCCAAGGTGAGCGACTTAATCGACCATCATTTAGGCTGTTGGAAAGCTCCAGATGCTTAATTCTCTCTTCATAAACCATGATGTGGAGCAAATTGTGAAGATCCCCATTACATCTGCGTGGACTTTAGATGAAATAGTCTGGCACTATACAAAGGACGGAGACTTTTCAGTTAGATCAGCCTATCACTTGGCCTTGAACCTTAAAATGCAAGATAACAATTTAGGTTCATCTTCTAACAATGGCAAGGAATGTAGCTTTTGGAGACAGGTGTGGCAACTTCAAATTCCACCTAGAGTCAAAATTTTTCTGTGGAAAGCATGCAAGTAATATTTTGGCTACCAAGCAAAATATCTGCAAAAAGATAAAGTCTGGCAATATGGAATGTCAGAGATGTGGAGCACCAGTTGAATCAGATAAACACATTCTTTTTTATTGTTGTGAAGCTCCTGCAGTATGGAAAGAAGCTGGCCTGAATCTGTCGGAAAGTGTAGGCAATTGCAATGGGTTCAAAGACTGGTTCAACTTAATCTTGGACATTCGAGGTAGCAAGGAAGCTGAATGTATCGCCATGCTTTCATTGGTCTCTATGGAAGTCCAGGAATGAAGAGATTTTTGACGGTCGAAGAAGAAATGCAAGACAGATTTATAGCTACAGCCAAACTCTATTACAAGAATTCAAGGAGATTCATGCCAAACAAGGAGTTTCCATGGGCTATCAGTTCTGTCAGCAAACTGATAGTGCATGGACACCCCCTAAACAGGGTTACCTCAAGTTGAATGTGGACGCCGCCTTCAAAAATGAGCAAGCAGGTATAGGAGTCATTGTCAGGAACTCCAAAGGTGATCTGGAAGCCATGTGGATTGAATTTCTCCCTAGCTGTCTCGATGCAGAAGTTGCTGAAGCGTTGGGTTTTCTAAAGGCTCTACAGTTTGCAAAAGATGTTGACATTTCTCATTTTGTACTAGAAGGTGACTCTTTGGCAGTACTCAGCAAACTACGCAGCAAAGAGCCAAACCTCTCAAGAACAGGACATTTGTTTTCTCTCAAAAAAAAAAAAGATGGATTCTAAGGTCTTGTGAAGAGAATAATTAACTTGACCGCGTGCATACATGGAATTCATTAAAAGTCTCTCAACTATCAGTTTACAAGGGTCAATTCTTAAAACTAGTCTATGTTTTCAAGCATGTACAGCTTTGCTAAGCTCTACTAGTTTACACATTTGATTTTGTTACCAAAAGCTCTTTCGTTGACGCTTCTCTTTAAGTAATACAATGGTCGTCCATTATTTCACTTGGAGAGGAGACTTTGGAAACTAGAGATTGGGCATTGAACTTCCATGAACTCGAGTATGGGGTGATTTTACATGTTTGAGTGTTGAAGTCTCTATAAATAGGATTAAATGGTTTTGTTCTATTTTCTTTTGATTTCTTTCATTCATCTGGACAATTAATAAACTAATTGAGTGAGAGTGAAGCCATATTGCTATGACCATATGCTCAAAAATGATTCTATATAATCAACCCCCCTTACCAAAAAAAAAAAAAAAGAAAAAGAAAAAAAAAGTGGTTATGCATATCGTGCAAATTTTTTGCTTCCCACTGTCCCTTCTTAATTACCCCTACTTATCACATCAAAAGTAATTCATACTCAAGAAATTTAATGCTTGTAATTAATTTCATCTTCTGTATTACTTTTTTTTTTTTTTTTGGTTTTTGTGTGGTAGTATCCATAATAAGCATTGCTAACTTTCATACTCGTTATTATTGAGGAAAAATGTTTTGTTGTTTCCTTTATTTCTTAATTCAGCATGTTGTTAATTGAGGGAACTCATTCTTGTCTTTTTTAAATAGTTTTGAATCTATTACGTCTCATTTTGAGTTTTCCTATTAACCAATGACATAAATACTCCTTAGCTCCAAGCAGCTACATCAATGCCTGCTCAGAAGTTGGAAAACAGCTTGACAAGGTTGGAAGTGACAAAGTTTCAGTTGACAAGAAGATTGTTCAATATGTTGGTTGTTAACAAAGGACATTTAAAGCTAGCTTTTATTTCTTATTTTGGTTGCTCTTGCGAAGACTTGGTTATTGAGATGTTTAAATTTATATAATGTTACTTTGGAGTGCATTGTAAAAATAATATATTAAACGCTTTTTCTACTATTGTGAATATTATTTTTGGCAATCAAAAGGATGTTTGTTTATAAATATTGTTATTGATGATATTGTGATTGATTTGAGATTCAATGTAGTAATTGTAGTAGGATTATGTGTTTCTATTATATAAATATTGATTTGTACAGGTTGTGCCATAGAAATAATAATTATAATGATGACCAAATGTTGTCACTAAATGCAATGTACTCAGTGACAATGCTATGTTATCACTAAATACAATTCATAGTGACAATGTGATGTTGTCACTAAATATAATGTCACTAGTGATTATGTCATATTGTCACTGAATGCACCACTTTAGGGACGACTTTTTGTTATCACAAAAGAATACATTAATGATGATAGAGCTTTGTAATTGAAGAACATCAAGAAAAGCATTAGTGAGAATATAGTTTTGTCATTGAATGTTAATTTATCAGTGACGACCAAAGTCGTCATTGAAGAATGCATTAGTGACAAGAAAGTTTTGTCATTGATTAAATGTTGGGCGAAATTAAGTACTAGTGATGACTTAACTTTGTCACTGAATATGGAATGTTTCAGTGACGACTTTGGAATGCATTAGTGATAAGAAAGCTTTGTCATTGAATATTGAATAGTAGTTGAAATCAATCATTAGTGATGATATAACATTGTCATTGAATAGGGAATGTTTTAGTGACAACAAAAGTTGTCACTGAAGAATGCATCAATGACAAGAATGTATTGTCATTGAATAATGAATAGTGAGTTAAATAAAATATTAGTGATGACCTAACATTGTTAGTGAATAGGGACTGTTTTAGTGACGACCAAAGTCGTCACTAATAAACACTCAATAGTGACAATATTGTTTCTAATTTATCTGACAAGAAAAAAAAATGTCACAATTATGCTTACAATTAGTGACAACAAATATTGTCACTAAAAGTCATATATTCAGTGACGATTTTCAATGTCGTCATTGATAACATTTAGTGACAAGCCTTTAGTGACGGCGCAGTGACAACATATTTCTTTTCGATAAAAACTATTAGTGACGACTTTTTCATTTTCAGTGACAACTTTTGTTATCACTGTTGATATTTTTGTTGTAGTGTAGTTATCTGCTTCTACTTTCAGCATTGCAGTCCAGGTACATGCATCCAATTCAAATAGGCAAATAATTTCATTGATTTTTTGTTACTTTTTTTAACATATCTTGTTCAAGGTAAAACAAATATATATAGCACAAACAAATGGAGCTCCAGAAAACAACATAATGAGGTAAAACATATTGCAAGGTCGTACTTCAATTGAGTTTGATAAATCATTTTTTATCTTAGCTCTAAGAAGATGAACCAAAAATTGAAGTGAAAAGATTTAGTGACTGGTTAAGACATACTTTCACATTTCATAAGGACATGTAGTTTTTCTTTGCCTTCATTTTTTCTTCCATTCTTTGTGAACTTTATTCATAGCGGTTGCATCAAATTCTGAATTCTTATATAACACATCACATTAAATTTTCTAGAGTTAATGAATGATGCATAATCGAAGTGTATGCAATTTGAAATAGAATATAACACAATCAAGAGAGGACATGATAGAATTTGTATGTATTATTTCAAATACAATCTAACATGCATGTAACTAGATTAAGATGCTCTATATCTTGGTAATCTTTTCACATTTCACACAAAATGTCAAATGTTTTTATGAATTAGACAAATCTTTTCCTAAACAAATAGTACTTTCAAAATTTCTAATTCTACTTTTGATGTTAAAGGAAGAGAAGTAACGAGAATGAGGTAGACTTTCAAGTTCAAACCTAAGGAAGTAATTGATTAAAAATGGGAAGCACAAAAAGATGGGGAACTTGAACAAGAGCACACTAGAGGGGAAAGTTAAATTCTTCTCATTCTTATGCTTTATCAAAACTGAAGCATACATGTATACAAAATTGAAATTCATACATTTATACAAAGTTGGCCATAGCCTTTAAATGAACTAGAATCATGGTTGTATAAAAGAAGATTTCCTTAAAAAGTAACATTTGGTTCACTTTAATTTTAAACCAAAAATTGAATTTAGTAAACCACCAAACTTGAGAGCTACTTACAAGTGATGGAATTAAATGGAGAATGCTACAAGTCAATTGATAAGAGAATCAAAGTTGAAAGAAAATGACTGGAACTTTGTTGGACTAATGTGAAATAGCTTTGATATGATGTAATCTGGTACCCAGAATGGGAGAATGTTACTATAATCACGCATAATTATTTTAGAATTTCCATACTTTTCATGGCATTTCGAAAGGAATTCTTACTTCTTTGTTCTTTTGGGTGTCATACTCCCATCTGCAAAAACTTGACTTCTTGTGACAATGCTAAAAGTTGACAATAAGAAATTTCATTATTCTTATGCAATCAAATCCCACGAAGCTTTTGATGTGGAATAGAGTTATATTCATGACATAATGTTTTTCAATAAATTAAGTTAGATGTATTGAATATTTTCTGCGCGTTTCACTTTCTTTTCAGTGCATGAAGTTGTTGAGCTAGAACTTACTTAGGCTTTTATAGTTAATCAGATCTGGGGCATTGACGATAATAGAAGTTTAGTTGTTTTGGGGAATCTACAACTTGAATAAGATTAATTTTTTTTTTCATAGATTGTGTAAAATCACCTATTATTGGTGCACACAATTGTTCTGGTCTAGATTGTATTCTTTAATGGTATTCCTTAATGGTCTTGCATCCTCGTGTGCACATACTTGGAATTTGATACGGTCTCTACTTGGATTCTTTGACTTGTAGATCTATTCCTTATTGCTGAGAAAATGAGTTTATTGGAGAAATCCTCAATTACTTCACCAATAATTGTTTGATATATCAACTAATTTCATTATTTTGGTGCTAGTGCAAGTTATTCTAGGAAAAATGAGTTATACTTTTTTTTATTCTTTATTTGTTGAATTTCTTTAATCGTTATTTTGAATTTTGCTATTGAGCAGTGATATAAATGCTCCCTAGCTTCAAGTAGTGACATTAATGAGCACTCAAATGATGGAAAGCAGATTGGCAAGGTTTGTGGAGGTGACAAAGTTTCATTTGAAAAGAAGATTGCTCAGTATGTTAGTTGACACCAAGGGTCAAGACAAAGTTGCGGTGTATCTTTCTTACTTTGGTTGTTGTCAGGATCTAGTTATTGAAATGTTTAAATTGACTTAATGTTACTTTGTAAAGCTACAAAGCATTTAGGTAGAGTATTACTTTATTGACTTATAGTTTTGATTTTTCTAGTTTCTTTACATTCTGTTTTGTGCATCAAAGGAGAGTATTGTATAAATATTATGCTAAACAACTTATGTATATTTTTTAATATTATGTTTGGCAATTGAAGGGACAGTGTTTTTGTAAATATTTGTATATATGATATTGTGATTGATTTGAGATATACTATAGTAATTATAATAGAATTAGGTGATTTGATAGTGTACATACCAATTTTTTACAGGTTGTGTTGCAAAAATAAAAACCATCCATGACAACAAAATATTGTCACTATATGCAATGTATCCAGTGACAATGCAATGTTGTCACCAAGTGCAATATCGTCATTGGAACAACGATAAAGCATTGTCACTAAAGGGTAATGTATCAGTGAAGACTTGTTATATTAATGACAACATCGGATTTTTTTTTTTGGGCAAAATCCCGTACACGAGAGGGGGTAGCCAGCCCCAATTTTACTAATAAAGAAAATAAAGTTGGAGGGGGACTAGACCAAAACCTCCATTGCATATCAATTGAAAGCATTGGATTGTCTATGAATGTGTAAAATATTAGTGATGACAAATGTCGTCATTGAAGAATGCATCAGTGATGATAAACTTTTGTCATTGAATATAAAAATATCAGTGACAATAAATTTTTGTCATTGAATAGGGCAACTTATTAGTGACAACAAATGTTATCACTAAAAAAAGTATCAGTGACAAGAAATCTTTGTCATAAACTATTCAAAGCATTAGTGACAACTTTTGTTGTCATGGACTAAGTAAGTTATCTGTGATGACTATAGTCGTCATTAAGTATGGCTATTAGTGATGACAAAAGGCTTTGTTAGTGAATATCAAATGGTAGTCAAACCAAATGAAGTACAACATTAGTGACAACATGACTTTGTCATTAAATAAGTTACTTATCAGTGACGACCCATGTCATCACTAATAGATGGAAGAATAGTGACAAGCTACTTATGCAATTTCTATGACATCATACAAAGTCGTCACAGATTCCCTTATCATTTGTGACAACAAATGTTGTCACAAAGACCATATATTCAGTGAGAATTTAATTCTTGACATTGTTCACATTTAGTGACGACTCAACGACGACATATTTCTTGTCAATAAAAGTTATTAGTGATGACTTTTCATTCTTCAGTGACAACTTTTGTTGTCACTGATGATGATTTTTCTTTTAGTACAATACTCCCCCTCAAGTTGATGCATATAGATTCCGAATGCCTAGCTTGCCAAGAAGATATTCAAATTACTGTCCTCCTATGGCCTTGTTGAATATATCAACTAGCGAATGCGTAGTTAGAACACAAAAGATGACAATGTTGCCGTGTTGTAACTTATCACGAATAAAGTAACAATCGACTTCAATATGATTTGTCCGTTCATGAAAAACTGGATTTGCAACTATATGGAGAGCTGCCTGACTGTCACAATATAGGTGCATAAGTTCATCATGAGCCACCCCTAAAGACTAAAACAAACCTTTTAGCCATTTCAATTCACAGCCATGGCACAATATTCAGCCTCAGGGGAGGATCGAAATACTATTTGTTGCTTCTTTGTTTTCCACAAACAAGAAAGCAACCCAAAATACAAAATGGCTAGTCAGTGAGTGTCAGGTCATTTGGCAACTTGCCCAATTAGAGTCACGATATGCATACAAGCGCAAGTCACTATTAGCTTGCAAGAAGATACTTTGTCCTGATTTTCCTTTCAAGTAATGCACCACTCATAGAGCAGCATCCCAATGACCTTATTTTGGGCATTACATAAATTGAGCAATGGCATGAACATAATAAATAAGCTCGTGTCAAGTAATGGTAAGATATATTAATCATCCCACCAATCGCTAGTATTACTCAGGATCATCCATAACTTCACTTTTTGCCAATGCCAGTCGATGATTTTGTTCCATAAGAAAAGATGCTGGTTTTCAAGAATTTAAAAATTTTTCAGATTTTGTGTTTTTAAGTAGGCAGTTTCACGGCTTTGTATCTCTTTCTATAGAAGGGCTATGGAAATGGGGATTGGTGCCAAATGAAAGATCTCATGTCCCTCTACAAAATCCACCCAAGGTTCACCACTAACCACCATAGGTGAGAAAGTTTTCGGCGTCAAAAGTTGGCCCATCAATCACGATGTAAATTTAGGATTCTAAACTTTAAATTTTGAGTTCTCTCAATCTAGCCAATGAAATCAATAAGTGGGTTGAATCATGGCGAAGAGAAGAATTTTTTGGCACTAATTTGGTAGTTGGAATCTCGTCGGGATTCAGTTTTCTCTCTCTTTCTATGTCTAAACCGTCCCCAAACCACCTCCAAATGCAAAACAACCATAAAAAGCTTTAAATCTTACCTTTAATCACCCAAAATAGCAACGAATGGATCTTCCCCATGTTCTCCAAGATGTTGTAGCCTTCCTCTAAGAATTTCTCTCTCTAATCTTAAAAGAAAAGAATATAATTAGCCTAATAAAACCCTAACTATTTATTTTACTAGTAGGTTTGTGGGCTTAAACTAATAGGCCCCACAAGCCCAAAATAACTTAAGGATATGTAATACTCAGTCCCACATTAGAAAAATCAACTTAGACCAATGTAGCCTAAGGCACTCAAGTCTAACTTGGGATATCCATTTTGGGTTAATGAGGACAGAGTCCAAATAGTTAGACTTGGTTGCTAAGACTCTGGCCAAGCGTTGCACCCATGGGGCCGAGGCATGACAGAGTGGTATTAAAACGAGTCCTCTTGTGGTCTCTGCACGGGGTGAAACTAGCTATGGTATTGGACCTGGACAAGGAAGTGGAGGAACTAAATACGCAAGCATGTTCGACGCAACTGAGTGGATAGTTTCGGATCATGCATGTATGGATTAGGTCGCAAAGCCTAATAAGGAAGAGTGAATGTGATACTCAATCCCACATTGAAAAATTCAAGCAATTTAGAATAATGTTTAAGTTAAGCCTAAGCACTCAAATCCAATTTGAGATATTTATTTTGGTCTAACGAGGACGGAGCCTAAATACTTAGATTTGGCTGCTAGACTCTAGTCGCGTAATGGGTCTGTAGGGCTCAGGATGTGATAAGATACTAACTATAATATAATAAAATAAATAAATAATTTATCTAAGTCCATTATTTGCCTTGGGTATTACAAATAAGTGTAAAGGGATGTTGGTTAATCACTTTCTTTGCATGCTATAAACATAATAATTAGAGGGCTTCTGTGGAGAGTGTGCTTTACCAACACAGAGGGTCTAAACGGACTCCTATCAAAGAAAATGAGGAGGGACAAGAGGTCCATGTCCATCTTTCATTTCTAATTTCCACGCATATGTACTAAATCTCAGTCGTAACTTGCGTACAGGGATCTCTAGATGAAGTAATTGAAAAGTTCTGATATAAACCCATTTAATGTAGAAATATAGGGTCCTATGGATTCCACAACCATATGGTCAAAGATTTTGCCAAACAAATATTTCTTTTCGACGCGGGAAAAGTATTAAATTCGCGTGCATTTACGTGGTGCATACGTGACGATGGTAAACCATATCTTATATTATTAGGTGCTATGTAATTACTTTTAAAACATCACGTGACATACCACGTGATGTGCATAGTGCATGCAATGCCAATTCTCTCTATGTGTACATTTTTGGTTGTTAGACACACTTTCAAATTTTACCATTTCATCAAGCAAAATTAATTCCTTATTTGTACTAGTGACATTGGGTACATCTTTCGCATGTAAAAATTGAAAAAATGGTACCATGTGTGTGTACAACTCAAAGTTTATAGCAGTACTATGTAGAAGATGAAATTTTATTTTAATTTAATTAGTCAAGATTAAACAAATTAAATTGATCTTGATTAATTTAAATTAAATTAAAATTATTTTATAAGTTCATTTATTTGGGCTTAAAAATTGGACATTTGACATGTGGGCTTCAAGTAAACTTTTAACATCTTCAAATTCATTCATATTTGGACTTATAAGTTGAACTATTGATATGTGGGTCTCAAGTTCAATTATAATATTCATTAAATTAAAGTGGATTAATTTATTAATTCACATTAGACTCTTTGAGCCAACCCATTTATTAAAATCTACTTTAAATGAGTTTCTTAAGTCACAAGCAACCTAAGTTGGTAGAGAATTTTAGAGAATTTTTTTTAAGCCAATTATACTCTAAGTTTTGGCTATAAATAAGGGCTCTCCCATCTCAAGTCAAGATATATGACAAATTCTCTAGAGCTTAGACAAAACTCTACCAAATTCTCTAGATATTTCTCTTCTTCAACTCCCTGAAGCCCAGGTTCAAGTTCAAATTAAATCTTCAAGTCTAAGTTCAAGTTCAACCAAATTTCTACATTCGTGTTGGAGGTTTGAAAGTCCTAAGATTCAAGTGTTCGAGACGACATAATCAAATTACTAGTTTCCTATGCGCAAATTGTAGGAGACTTCAATTAATTTTAATTCAAGAACAAACTTTTTTGGGCCCTTGAATTAATTGTTCGTGACGAGAAGAATCAGAGGATAATTTCTTTCGTAAAGAGATTTATCCAGAGATTGTAACTTTTGTTTGAAATTAATAAAATTTAATTTGTGCAATTTTTCTTGTCTTTTCTTCGCACACATGAAATTTGTGTGTACATACTAATTTATGAACTAATATATTTTTATTTCTTGAATGCTAGATTATAAAAGAACTACAAATATTTTTTATGTTCTTGAAATCTAAACAA
Source organism: Mitragyna speciosa (assembly GCA_024721245.1). Classification (NCBI taxonomy): domain Eukaryota; kingdom Viridiplantae; phylum Streptophyta; class Magnoliopsida; order Gentianales; family Rubiaceae; genus Mitragyna; species Mitragyna speciosa. The sequence goes on along the minus strand of CM045573.1, from coordinate 1,043,575 downwards.
TAACAAAAATAAAAATATAAAATAGTGGATGAAGCACAATGTGAAGTTATAGGAAGCTACAAGTAGTTATATTCTAATAAGTGTACATTTGGAGTAAAGAAGTGTTACACCAAAGATTGCTCATGCATTTTAGATAGAGTAATAATGCAATTATTTAGCTTTATACCCCAACTTGGGACTGCTGAGAGTAGAGACCTTTGTTACCAATGTGATAAGACTTATCATTATCATTTTGAGCCACCATCAACAATTAGATCATGCCCAGTGATACATGAAGAATCATCTGAAGCAAGGAACAAAACAGCATCGGCCACATTATTAACCCTTAATGCCTTCCCTTTCAAACTTGGAAGTTGTAAAGACTCTTCAAATTCCTCTACAGTCTGGTTAAAGGCACGACAAGCCATAGGCGTTGCAACCCCATAAGGTGACACGGAGTTCACCTTGATTCCATACTCTCCAAGCTGTTTGCTGGCGCATCGCATTAGCCCCAAAATTGCATGCTTAGACATGGTATAATCGGTCCAAGCAGCTTCGCCACGGCTCGCCAACAAGCTGGTCGTGCAGACTATGCTACCCTTCGTGCCCTGATCTATCATTGCGCGACCCGCATGTTTCACACAAGCAGCCATGCCGGCAGCATTGATTGAGAAAAGATGGTAAAACTCTTTAAAATTCAAGGTCGAGAATTTTTTGAGGCGACTTGCTGAATATGCCCGCGTTGCTAAACATGATATCAAGTTGGCTGTGAGTCTTCAGAGTCCATTCGACCATGGCTTTGACTTGATCTTCATCAGAAACATCACAGTGGAAATAGCTGCATGTGTTTGAGCCAATGGATTCTGCAACTTTTTGGCCCTTTTCATCTTGGATGTCGGCGATCACCACGCGTGCGCCATGCGTTGAGAAAAGTCGGGCTGTTGCCTCCCCTATGCCGCTTGCACCGCCGGTGATAATTGCAACTTTGCCTACTAGTTTTTTCATGTGAACGGATGGTTCTGCCATCTTACTTCAAAGGAGAAAATGGATGATTGACTAATGTATCTTCTTCGTGTCCAATTTATTGCGTTTGTTGGCCACAACACAACAAACAGGTTGGACTTACTTGCAAATGCTAGATCTGATCTGATGCCTATTTGTAATTTGACCGGTCAAATATCGGTGGCTGCTATAAAATAATAATAGTAAAAAAAGGCTGCTAAATTGTCACTTGTCATGTTTTACTTGTCCCAAATTTCAAAAAGCAAAGCATAATTATTATAATTATTAGTCTTTTCTCATTGTTATTCTTTGTCTTTTTACAAATGTCAAGGTCCATACTATTCAAATTTTGAATTTCAAAGGGCAAAATTGGAAAGATTTAAATAAGCTATATTACTATGTATATATACTGTGCTTCGCGTGTGTGTATATATGTATATGTATGTATGTATGTATGCATGAAGGGAGAACACATGTCAGTACTATCTTTCACTTTTAATTTTTTTTTATTTTGTACAAGAAAAATCATACGTTCAATGGTTTAAGCATCAAAAACTAACTCTAACTACACATCTATTCCCTCAAACAAAAAAATAAAAAATACTATACACAAATAAAATTTATATACTTATTTTTGAAATGTAAAATTAATTCATAAATTCATTTTTTAAAACAAAAATAAAACATTTATTAAAATTTGCACACGCACCTAGTGTGGCAATATCATTAGTTACTACTAATACACTATTAAAATGTTAGGTTCCGAACAAAAAATAATAGTCAATGCAGGTATGAGAGAGTATCAACTATGTCATATGTAACAAACATTTTTTAGGATATTTTATGCTTGCATCATATGATTTTACAAATTACAAATAATATATATTGGGTGGAATTTTCCTCTCTTGTCTATTCAACCAATACAATTCATACAAGTCAATATAGAACAAGATGAGATAAGATACACCAATCACTCCGATTACTCCTAACTACTAGGATAAGACGAAATACACGAATCATTCCAGTCACACCTAACTACCAGGTACGATGCGACCACAAATTAAGGCACGCAAATCACACTAAAAAACAAGCCTTCCTAGAATATAACCTTCCTAGAATATGCATAAAGAATAGGGATAATTACAGAAACCTCCCCTGAGGTTTCTGACAATTGCAGCCAGTTCCCCTAAGGTTTGAAAAATTACACTTACCTCCCTCACTTTTACTGTTTAGGTAACAAAACCTTGAAGTCAACAAAAATATGAAGCAAATACCCAAAATTACCCCTATGGTTTTTTTTCCTTTTAAAAAAAGATATTACCACCAGCACCATCTCATTTCCACTGTCACAACCATTACCAGTATATCTCCTGATCCTAGAAAAAGAGTGAAAAAAAACCTCCAATTATTTATAACAACAACTTTGCTGCAAGTGCATAATTTAGCTCCTTCAACTTCTCCTAATTTTTCCGTACAAGAACCATCGACCAATTTCACAATCAAACAAATAAATCCAATTTGTTTGGTATTAAGGTAGACGGGTTGTGAAATTGGTTGATGTGCAGAGAATTATTTGGATTTTTTTGGTATTAAGGTAGATGGGTTCATAATTTAGCTCCAATTATTTATACCAATAGGTTTGCTCCAGGTGCATAATATAGCTCCTACAATTGTCTAAACCAAACAAATCCAATTTCACAACCATCGACCAATTTCACACAGTACACACAGTGGTATTGTCTTCAGCAGCTCAGCAGCTTACATTTCACAACCTGCCCTATATTTCTGTTGCTGAACTTTAGCCTTCTCAGGTTGGTTAGGCACCAGATTTGTCAATCTCAAGATTTGCATGAAAAAACACTACCAAATATGTTAACAGTAAGAAAGAACAGTATAAAAACCCAAATAAATACACTTCCAATTTACTGAATTCTAGTTTTGGATTTTGTGCTATCCGCAAGATCCAATTTTTCCCTTCCATAAATTTACAATAAGAAAAATAAATCTTACAATATACAATCTTTATTATATTTATATTTATTTACAGTTTCTAAATTCAAGGTTTTACAAAATAATTATACACCATAAAGACCAGAAGCTACAAGCAATATGCTACACCCTCAACGGGTACATAATATACTTGATAAAATACTTGAGATAGCAGCACCCATATAGATAAAAAAATCAAATGGATAAAATACCTTAGCACTGAGGAATTCAAGAATGGTAGAACTGGCTTTGTGAGATCAGGAGATCAGGAAACAGATAGGGAGACTTATGCTTCCCCGTGCCATCGAGCAAAAATAAAGAGAAAGGGAGGAAGAGAAAGAATAAGGAAACAAAGAGTGATGAGAGTAGAATTATGGCCAAGGGAGAAGGCAGATAGAATGATAAGGAAATTAAAATTGCAAAGAAAGAAGAGAAGGAGAAGCAATAGTATAGAGGTAATATGGTGGATTTTGGTGTGTGGTGGAGATGGTATGCAGAAGGCAGAAGGAGAAGAAATAGTATAGAGGTAAAATGGAAGTAGGAAGAAGAGTGACATCTCTGCCCGTGCGTGCGCAAGAGAGAGAGAGAGAGAGAAGAGAGGGAGAGAGAGTTGTTACAGGAAAGAGGAGGAGAAAGGGGAGGGGAGACGGCGATGGAGTAGAGAAGGGTGAGAATAAAAAGGAAGATAAGATGCTTTTTTATTTTTCTTTTTCTTTTCTTTTGGTGAACTATTTTTTTGGTAAAAATTGTTTTCATAAGGATATTCTTGGAACTTTACTTAACCAAGGGAGGTAAGTGTAATTTTTTAAACCATGGGGGAACTGGCTGCAATTGTCAGAAACCTCAGGGGAGGTTTCTGTAATTATCCCTAAAGAATATTCACATCTAACAGGAGCCTAATATACAAATGCCTAGTATGGCCTAATATACACGTCTAACATACTACCCAATAATACTCCTCCTCAAATTGGAGCATGTAGATTGCGAATGCCAGCTTGCCAAGAAGATATTCCTCCTAGGGCTGTTGAATATATCAGCTGGCTGATGCGTAATTGGAACACAAAAAATTACAATGTTAGCGTGTTCTTAATTCATCACGAATAGAGTAGTAGTCTCATCACAAATAGAGTAGCAGTCAACTTCAATATACTTTGTTCCTTCATGAAATGCCTGATTATCACAATATAGGTGCATAGATTCATCATATGTCACCCCTAAAAACTAAAGAAAACCTTTTAGCCATTTCAATTTACAGCGATGGCACGATATTCAGCCTCTATAGAGGATCAGAATACTGCTTGTTGTTTCTTCATTTTCCAAGAAACAAGAGAAGAACCCAAAATACAAAATGATTGGTCAGTGAGTGTTGGTTCATTTGGCAACTTGCCCAATCAGAGCCACAATACACATACAAGGTCAAGTCACTATCAGCTTGCAAGAAGATACTTTGTCCAGGATTTCTTGTCACGCCCCTAGCCCGCACGTGCCAGACACGAGACAATCGTCCTATCCTCAAAACCCGAGAATACAAGGCACCAATTATCATTCCATAAACACTACTTTAATATTTAATAAAAGAACTACATAAGTGCGGTACCTACTAGTAATAAGAAAATAACCCAACATCCATTTTGGGCCTACATGCCCGATCAAAATACAAAACGTAACTTAAAGATGTTTTACACATATTCATACTACATAACCTTAAATTTTAACACTAATGTCTACTACATAAAACATAAAGCAATCAGTAACAGTAATCTTCTGGGTCCTCTACATATACCACATCATAATCCTCAAAGATCTGTAAAATGATAAGAGAGAATGGATTGAGCGACACGATGCTCAGTAGGTAGCATGTACACCTCTGTTGGATCATGCAGCTATATGTAATTATACTACTTTTGTAACATTTGTCATACTATACCACATGCATAATCAATTCAGAATAATTGTAACGTAAATCTAATACTCATAAAATTATTTATCAAAGTAGAGTAACATCAAATCACATAACATAACATGAACATTTTCATAACATATTTTGTCAATTAAGAAAACATATCAAATATGGCTCATAAACATGCACATGTAATATTCGGCTCCTGAGTACTCAGCCTAGAGTTTAACCCTCAATCTAGGAGGGCGGTAGGTCAAGCATTTTCCTTGATCTTCACTTAACCTACCCATACATGAGTCAATCGGCCGGGCTTTATACCGACTACCATGACTATCTATAACCAATCAAGCATTTTCCTTGATCTTCACTTGATTGTCATACATGACAGGACTATAGCCCCTACCGTCTATTTCATGACCGTTTAGAGCCTTTCATACTTAAAATCATTTCATACGTCACATGCATAATTCAATAAAATTAATAAAAAATAGCATTCATTTTTCTAGCACTTAACACAATAAAACATTTGAAAGTAGGCATACATGATCCATCTTTTGCATATATCAAAATAAAACATTTAATAAAAATATAGAGGGTAAACACCACCTACCTTGGACTGCTCGAATAGATACTCCTAACTCCTCTTACTCTTGACTTGTACCTATAATAAATACATAACCATTCTAATTAGCTTGCAAAAATTATTATTTTTATTAGTATTACTATTATTTTAACTAAATAGCACATCCCTTATCTAAGAGAAAAAAAAAAAAATAAACACTAGACAATCTAAAACCTTCACCTACTTAGCGATATAAGAAAATTTAAAATCTAAAAAAATTATTATTAACCTTTAGTTACTCTTATTGGGTCATGTGATAAAATTCAAATATATATCAATCCGAAGTCAACAGTCGACCTTGGAATGTTACTTATTAAATATGAAATAAAAACTTAATAAACCAACCCAAAAAAAATCAACTTGGCCATTTTGGTATACTTCTTAATTTATTGTGGACCACCACAATAACCCAAAACTCCCCACTGCTAGACTAACTATTTTTTTCTATATATATTTTACTCCAACTAATATTTAAATTGTTCAATGACCAGAAGCTTGTCATCACGGATTTATCAGGGAAATGGGAGAAATCACAGAAAGATTGATTATGAATTTCTCTATACAGGTACTATTGCAATTAATAAACTAAGATGAGCAGTTCGTCATCTTTTTGCATGTAAGTTGCCTGGATTCCTCATAATGTCAAGAAGTCTTGGTTATTATCTTTAACCTAACACCAGAAACTAGATATTTAGGCCTAGACTATGGCTTACCGTTGACTAACGAAATCTCAAGAATGATTCTTGCATCCAATGGAGCTTTAATTTTCGTTGTTCTTTTAGACTAAGACCTTTGGGACATCTACTATCATAGTCCGTTAATTTAATATCATCCCGAGGTCTTGAATAAGATTTTTTTTTTCTCCAACTTAGAAACTATCTAGCCGAATTCTTAATTGTATTTAATTCTCCCTTGTCTTATGGCTATAATTGGTTCATGGTACTTTTGGTTTCTGGGATGCATAGATCCAAATCAATAGGGTTCGGATGGCTAAACTAACAAAGCAGCAATGTCATATACTTTTGTCCTAACCTTGCCAACGAAAGTTTATAAGTTCAGGTGAGACATCTACTTTAACTAAGACACCTACACATGCATGGTTGCTTATCACAATTGTTAGGCCTATCACATATGTATAACTTAAGAAGGAAAAATAGTGTCGTAGTTTTAATGAGTAAATCAAGGAAGAAGGAAAATAAAATTTAGCAAATTAAACAAAATTCCTTAATAGTAATAATAATTAACAGCAGTAATAATAATAATAATAATAATAATAATAATAATAATAATAATAATAATAATACTAGGTTAGTTTCTTACTTGTTTGGTCTTGGAAGGACTACTGATGTATCCTCTTTTCAATAGAGTTCTTATTGTCTTAATGAAGAAGAGAGAAAAAATATCAGAGAGAGGGGAAAGAGTTGAAAGAAAAATGACGTTCAGTCTATTTTGATTTATCTGATATAATTAGTTATTCAAGCCATTTAAGAAGTTGCCACTATTTGACAACTACCTGACCACTATCAGAAGTTATCTCCCCAACTTCCTCTACCACTACCTGAACACTTTCTCACCCCATAACTTTCCCATTTTATTTTACTTATTAATTGTAAAATACTATTATTAATATATATATATATATATATATATATATATATATATATAGACACTTGCACATATACTAAATATGAGAAAGAAGAAAAAAAATTTTTCCCGGATATTACATTTCTTTTCAAGTAATGGACCACTCATAAAGCCGTATCCCAATGATCTCATTTTGGGCACTGTATAAATTGGCCTAGGACATGAACATAATAATAAAACTCATGTCTAGTAATGGTAAGATATATCAGTCATCCCACCAATTGCCAAAATTGCTCAGAATCATCCATGACTTTATTTTTTGCCAGGGCTAGTCAATGATTTTGTTCCATAAGAAAAGATGCTAGTTTTGTTCCCAACAAACTACCTTCCAAAACAATGTCCAAGATATATTTGCATTGGCATAGAAAAATTCCTTCTGGGCCACGAGTAATTTCAATGCCCAAGAAATACTTAAGATTACCGAGGTCTTTCATAGAAAAACATTTACTCAAAACTCCTTGAATTTGGCAACAGCCTGTGAGTTATTTTCAGCTATAATCAAGTTATCAACAGCTGCCAGCACACTTGGTGAATAGCATTATTGCAATAAGTAAATAAGGAGTAATAAGAATAAGATTGGACAAAGCCATATTTCTTAAGGGCCGCTGCTAGTTTAGAAAACCAGCAACGAGAAGCCTGCCACAATTTGTAAAGGGACTTTTCCTTTTGCACACCTGTGTTGGATTCGTTGTTGAAAATCTTGGAGGCAACTACATGTAAACCTCTTCATCCAAGTCGTCGCCATGCAAGAATTCATTTTGCACATCCATTTCATGCAACTCCTAATTCTTTGCTGTTGTAATAGCCAAGAATGTTCTCGCTGTCACCAACTTAGAGACCGTGGCAAAGGTCTCAGTGTAATTAAGACCTTCCACTTGTCTATTCCCAAGAATCACCAAGCATGCCTTATAAAAATCTATTGTCCCATCTAAATTGTACTTGATCTTGTACACCCATTTGCATCCAATTGCCTTCTTTTCTAGGGGCAAGTTCTCCAACATCCAAGTCCCATTATCCTCTAGAAATTGGATCTCTTTTCTTATGGCTCGCTCTACCACCTCAGAAACACAAGTAGGCTCAACAATTGTTGTCACCACAGCCAAAAAAGCACAATAGTTAGGCGAAAAATTAGCATGCGTCATGTAATTTGCTATGGGATAAGGAATAGTACCAGAGAATGTGATTGGAATTGGACCTGAGCATGAATGAGGTCTTGTAGACAACGTGCTGTATAAGCCACATATTCCTTCAACAAAACCAATGGGTTGTGCTTGTGTGTCCCCTACCAAGGTTCCCACTACAATAGTTATATCCTGAACATCACCAGTTCTCACATCATTAGCAAGATCATCATCATCATTTCATGTTTCTTCCACATTATCGCTTGGACTTCGCCTCTCTTATATGTAAGTATCATATTCGTCACCCCTTCTAATTCTTGACATCCCCGCACCTTCGAATTCGTCAAGTGCATCATCAAATATTACATTATTTGGTGCACTTGGCAATTCATCATTGTGACCCAAATGCTGTTCCACATCCTCTGCATATAGAAAGACATTTTTATAAAATATCACGTCACGTGCGACAAAGTATTCTCTTTTTTCAACATCATAAACACACCACCCTTTTTTTCCTTGTGGATATCCCAACAATACACATCTTCCGCTCTATTCGCTAAACTTATTTTTGTGATGTGCATTTCGGTCTGCATAACAAAGACAACCAAAAATTTTCAAATGGTCATACTAAGGTGGCTTTCTAAACAAAATCTTGTATGGGGTTTTTCTATCAAGTAGCGAAGAAGGGGTCCTATTTATTAAGTATCCAGCACTTAATACACATTTCCCTCAAAATTGTATGGGCAAGCTTGTTTGAAATCTTAATGCCCCTGGCTGCATTTAGAATATGCCTACGTTTTCTTTCCACCCAACCATTTTGCTTTGGTGTATCTACACACGACGTTCGATGCAATATACTATGTGTATCAAAATATGATTTCGAACATGTGAATTCAGATCCATTGTCGCTATGAACAACTTTCACTTGCTTTTTAAATTGACGCTTAGTCATTACTCCAAAATTCTTAATGATTTTTGCCACTTCACTTTTTCAAGTAATAAACAAACCCACACACCATGCGAGAAATCATCAACTATAGTCAGGAAATAAATTGCATCACAGGATGTGGGCATTCTATATGCCCCCAATAAATCACAATGTATTAAAGAAAAATAGTCATCAACCTTATTAATGCTTTCTTGAAAAACATCCCGAGTTTATTTTGCCTTATAACGTACGTCACATGTATCAATTGAATTATTACTACTGTAAATTTCAGGGAGGTAAGAAAGTATCTGATTTGAGGGATGTCTAAGCCTGCAATGCCACAATTCTTATGAATTTATTCCTCCTGCTTTATTTGCTCGAACTGGCACTGTTGCCCGGAAAAAATAGACCCATCATGCTCTTTGTAGGAAGATAAACCAAGCATATTATTTATAGAGCCATGTGTCATTATTTATTTGGTTATAATAGTTGGGTCTATGTGGGGTGTGTGCATGTGATTATTGCCAATTCTATTAGAACTAGTTTTAGGTCTGCAGTTTTTTAGTTAGTGCCGTTTTCCTTCATTTTTTTTGGCTTTTCTAAGCAGCCAACACGTTTGATTTTTGTAAGACTTTTGCGGCCTTTTGAAAGTTTGTTTAATAAGAAATTTTTCTCCCTCAATTTTCTTTGTGTTTCTTGTCCAAATTCTTGTGGGTTTTATTTATCTTATTGTTTGGGTCCATCAAAGTGGTATCAGAGCCATGGCACCAACAAATATTACTTGTTCAGTTCCAAAATTGAAGAACAGAGAAGAGTATAATTTTTGGAGGAAACAGATGTTAACCCATCTAAAGGCATATGGGTTAAATCAATACGTAGAAGAAGGGATTGGTGAAGGTGCTGATGCACAAGAGATAAAGAGGGATAACATGGCGCTGTCACAAATTCATCAGGGAATTGATATATCAATTTTTGAAAAAATTTCTACTGCAGATACAGCGAAGGAGGCTTGGGATATTTTAGAAAAAACATTCAAAGGCGTAGATCGGGTTCAACAAAGTAATTTGATGATGCTAAAGAGGAAGTTTGAACTTGCAACGATGGAAAAAATCTGAATCAATTGAATCATATTTTTCCCGTCTGTCAGAATCAAGAACGAGATGGCACTCAATAATATTAACTTTCTGATGGGGTATTTGTTGAGAAAGTTCTTAACACTTTACCCATGAAGTTTGATCACTGTGGTGACAGTAATTCAAGAAACCAAAGGATTTGTCAGAATTAAAAATTGAAGAATTGCAAGGCTCATTAATTCTACATGAACAGAGAATTAATGGGAAGATGGAGCACACCCCGGATACTGTAGAGAAGGCCCTTCAGACACAGTTAAATTTGAAGGCAAAGGATGAACCCAAGGAGCAAGGAAAATTTTCAGCAGAGAAATCAGGACAATGGCAACAGAGGTCGTGGCTACAACAATAGAGGTAGAGGTCAGGCTAACAACAGAGGTAGAGGCAGATGGAATTCTCAACGTGGTGGTAGAGGTAACAATTTTAATTTTAGAGATGGCCTCTAGGTAGAGGTAGAGGTGATGGTTATAATTATGACAATAGATATAATTTTAACCAAAATAATGATGGCCAGAGGATTCAGTGTTATAATTGTGAAAAATTTGGGCATAGAAAATTTGAATGTAGATCTAACAGTAATTTTCAGGCTAATGTTGTTGAAAATCAAGCTCAGAATAATAATCAAAATTCGGAGACTTTATTATTGGCTTGCAATAATGATGGAGTTGTTGATAAAAATAAATGGTTCTTGGACACTGGATGTAGTAACCATATGTGTGGGAAGAAAGAATTATTTTCTGAGCTTGATGAGTCTGTAAAAGGTGAAGTTAAATTTGGAATAACACTGTTCTACCAGTGTTTGGTAAGGAAAAAATTCCCATTAGCCTGAAAAATGGATCTAACAATTTTATTTCTGATGTGTTTTATGTGCCTGGGTTGAATCATAATTTGTTGAGTATGGGGCAGTTGTCAGAGAAGAATTATGACATTCGTATTAAACAAGGTAGTTTGTACGATTTTTGATGAGAGAGTTGGTATGATTGCTAATGTGATAATGACTCCAAACCGTTTATTTCCATTGAATTTGAATAGTGGAGATTTTTCTTGTTTGAATACTAGTGATTGATGGTGATAATTGGTTGTGGCATATGCAGGTTTGGTCATTTAAATTTTGACAGTTTGAGATTTTGGCTAAGCAAAAAGATGGTTCGTGGGTTACCTAGTATCAGTTGTCCTGGCAGAGTGTGTGATATGTGTGTTTTGGGCAAGAAGCACAGGGAAGTTTTTCAGACAGGTAAATCATGGAGAGCAAGAAGACCATTAGAGATCATCCATTCAGACTTGTGTACTGTGGAGGTTCCTTCTAATGGTGGTTGCAGGTATTTTATTACATTTATTGATGATTTCAGTAGGAAAGCTTGGGTTTATTTTTGAAGGAAAAATCTGATGCCTGTGAACACTTTTAAAAAATTTAAAATTTTTGTTGAGAAGCAAAGTGGCTTTCAAATAAAAATTTTGAGAACAGATAGGGGTCAAGAATATATTGCCTGTGATGATTTTCTTGAGAAAAAATGGTATTCACCATCAGTTGACAGTCGAGATACACTCCACAACAAAATGGGGTGGCAGAGAGAAAAAATAGAACAATTATGGATATGGTGAGATGTATGTTGAAGTTGAAAAATATGCCAAAGTCCTTTTGGGCAGAAGGCAGTTGCTTGTGCCATTTATCTGTTAAACAGGTGCCCCACGAGAAGCCTTAACTGATAGTACTCCTGAAGAAGCTTGGAGTGGTAGGAGGACCATTTGTTGGTCATCTCAAAGTAGTTTGGGTGTATTGCTTATTCACATGTTCCTAATCAGTTGAGAAAGAAACTTGATGATAAAGGAGAAAAATGTGTATTTATTGGTTACAGTGAAGTAGTCCCGAGCTTATAAATTATTTAATCCTATTTCAGGAAAAATAATTATAAGTAGGGATGTGACTTTTAATAAGAGAGGTGTTTGAAACTGGAGTAAGGAGAATCCCAAGGATACATATTTGACTTTAAATTTTGACATGGAGGAATGAAGATATTAATATTCAAGCAAGTACCTATACATAGGGATCACAAACTGAGTTAATACGGTCGTCCACATCGCCACAGACAGTTGCTTGCTCGTCTGCAGGACTATATTGTTACTCCTGATAATGTTACTTTGATGAAGAAATTGTAGACTTTGCTTTGTTTACAGATTGTGACTCTGTTGTTTATGAAGAGGCAGCCCGTGATAATCGCTGGGTGAAAGCAATAGATGAAAGAAATTCATGCCATTGATAAAAATGATACATGGGAGCTTACTACTCTTTCAGTTGATAAAAAGGCCATTGGAGTAAAGTGGGTCTTCAAAAGGAAGTATAAGCCCAATGAGAAGTGGAGAGATTCAAAGTAAGGTTAGTTGCTAAGAGATACAAGCAGAAGCCATGGATCGATTATTTTGAGGTATTTGCACCTGTTGCTAGACTTGACACTGTTCGTTTGATAATTTCTCTTGCTGCCCAAAATAAATGGAAAATTCATCAAATGGATGTTAAGTCTGCTTTTTTGAATGGAGTACTTGAAGAGGAGGTTTATGTTGAACAGCCTGCAGGGTATATCAAAAGAGGTCCAAGAAGATAAGGTGTATAAGTTGAAGAGGGCTTTGTATGGTTTAAAACAAGCCCCAAGAGCCTGGTATACGAGAATTGATTCTTATTTTATTTCTCGTGGATTTTTGAGGTGTCCATATGAGCATACTTTGTATGTTAAATTTTCTGCTCGTGGTGATGTATTGATTGTGTGCCTATATGTAGATGATTTAATTTTTACAGGCAATAATCTTGAGATGATTGTTGAATTCAGGGAGGCCATGATCAAGCAATTTGAGATGACAGACATGGGTCTGATGTCTTATTTCCTTGGTATTGAGGTTTTTCAATCTGATCGTGGTATTTTTATTTCTCAAAAGAAATATGCAGGTGATATTTTGAAGAAATTCAAGATGGATGAGGCTAAACCAATTTTGACACTTGCTGAAGAAAAATTGAAATTGATCAAAGAGGGCACTGGTGGATATGTAGATCCAACCTACTTCAAGAGTTTAGTAGGGAGTTTGAGATATTTGACTTCTACGAGGCCAGATATCAATTTTAGTGTTGGTTTGATTAGTAGGTTTATGGAGAATCCACGTCAAGTCACACTTGCAAGCTGCAAAGAGGATCTTGAGGTACATCAAAGGTACTCAAGGAGATGGCATTTTTTATTCGTGTAGTGATCCTGTTGAACTTTTTGGGTACACAGACAGTGATTGGGCTGGTGATACAGTTGAAAGAAAGAGTACTTCAGGCTATGCATTTTTTACTGGCTCAGGAGATTTTTTCTTGGAGTTCTAAGAAGCAACAGGTGATAGCTTTGTCTACTGCAGAGGCGGAGTATATTGCTGCAGCTAACAGTGCTACTCAGGCATTGTGGTTAAGGAGGATGCTTGGTGTTATACAACACAAGTAAGATGGTCCTACGAAAATTTTTTGTGATAATAAATCAGCGATTGAATTGTCCAAGAATCTAATTCTTCATGGGCGTAGTAAGCACATTGATATCAAGTATTACTTCATACGTGAGTTGGTTCGTAATAAGGATATTGAGATTAACTACTGCAGAACTGAGAAGCAAGTAGCGGTCATTTTCACTAAAGCTTTGAAGACAGACACATTCTTGAGGTTGAAGAAGATGTTGGGCATGTTCATGTTTGAAGAGCTTGGTTTAAGGAAAGCTATGTAGGAAATTAATTAAACCAAACCTCATAGGTTTTGGTATTTTATTTAGTTAGTGCCATGTGTCCTAATTTAATTGGTTAGTCTATGTGGGTCTATCTGTTATGGTGTGCATGTGATTATTTCCCATGCTAAGTAGCACTACGTTAGGTTTTGTTTTTTGGATGTCAGCAGCTTTCCTTGTGCCGTCTTCTTTATTTTTGTAGCCTTTCTTGCGCGTTTGATTTTTGTAAGACTTTTGCGGCCTTTTGAAAGTTTGTTTAATAAGAAAATTTTCTCCCTCAATTTTCTTTGTGTTTCTTGTCCAAATTCTTGTGGGTTTTATTTATCTTATTGTTTGGGTCCATCACTCTTCACCCACTACAATTAGAGTTCTTGAAGATTGGTTATGTATCACACTTAGCTTATCAGCAAAAGTGGCATTGCATTTGAATTCTCAAAATAGCGTAGCTACTGATATTAAAGTGCAATTCATATTGGCACAAACAACACATGTTGCAAATAAATATTTTCACCCAATTGTAGTGTTCCCTTTTTTTTTTTTACAACGATTATTTGTTTTCCTTTGGGAAGTTCCACCAGGCATGGTGTAATCTTCCTAACATCAGATAGTAAATCAATTTCTCTAGTCATATTTTTGTGATGCTCCAGAGTCAAATAACCATGCATTTGAATTTTTCTTACCAGAAGACTGTTTAGCTCCTCCTATTTTGTGAGTATTCTTTTTTTTTTTTTTTTTGAAAAATTTTTATGAGTATTCAATGGATTAAGCAACGTTGCCAATTGGTCCCCACTTAGCCTAGAATCCCGCTACAGTGAGCAATTGGTCCCCACTTATCCCCAGGATCCCGTTACGGTCAGCTTCACTCACGACTGAAGCCTTTTGTCCTTCAACTAACCTAGCCTTACTGCATTTGCACGAGCATTGTTTCCATGTTCGTGTCCAGCCATGGCGACGCGGGAGCTTCCATGCCGATGACCATCACTTTTTCCAGTTAATCAAGGTCTATTCACCCACCAATCGAGATATCTTATGATGTGGAAACACCCGTTGGCTTCTTTTCCAATTCCACCACAGTGTGTACAGCTGGCTAATACCTTTGTGTTTTGATCGTGCAGCAATTGCTCTAGCACTTGAACCCGCGTGCATAGCGATACCCATAACATACCCTTGTTCTTCCTTGCTTATGGAAAATTTCGATGGGTGTTCTTCTTGGATGATTCATTCCAAAATCGGCCGATTCGGACCGATTCGGATCCAAATCGGTCCAGTTGGCCGAGATCGGCCGATCTCCCAGCGAGGTCGCTGACTCCGATTGAAATCGGAGCGGTATCGGAGCGCCAAGCTCCGATCCCGTTTCGACTCGGCCGAGTCGGAGTCTTTGAACCCTGATTGGTTCACAATTGGTTAGTTCATCCCATATGACTTTCAATTTCCCAAAATATGCCACTATTGCCTGCTCCTGCTATTTAAAGGTGGCAAGATCTGCCTCGAGTTGATAAATCCAATGTCTATTCCTGATGGTAAATCTTTGTCGAAGTTCCTCCCATAGGTCTCATACGTTTTCGACATAAGTTATGGTATAACGTAAATTTGGTTCTATCATATTAAAGATCCACTCCACTAACGTTGACTTCACCATCCACCAATCTTCTATGTCTAATGAGTCATCTGCGAGTTTGGCCCGTGTACCATCAATAAAATTGAGCTTTTTCTTCACCCATAGAGTGTTCCGCATCACCTTAGTCCATTCCTCATAATTGTCTCCTTTAGGTTGCGCTGGTGTGATGAAGGTTCCTGGATTGTTTGAGGGGTGCAAGTAATAGTGTGATAGTAGTACCGAATCTCTTCCGATCACCTCACCCTTTTTCTCGCCATTATCTTGAAAAGACATGGTAGTCACAAACTAAGTTTCTTCTGGTTCTAGCATTCAGTGAGCCTGTTGTGGCTCTGATACCATTTAAAAAATCGTAACATGTATTTGGCTCTCTTGTCTATTCAACAAATCGAAGGTGCACAACCCAGTTGACGTGGTGTAGATTAGGTACATAAATTATAAACAAATATACACAAATCAAGTAATAAAAACCTAATCTCCTAACAATACAGTAAGTGCACGGGTCTATTGTAGTACTTGGAGTATTAAGTGTCGAATTCAACGAGGAATTAAATATGTGCAACTACTAAAGCTTTACAACTAACTTTTATTATCTAGACAATAACAAATCAAAGAGTGATATAGGGTCCCTTCAATAGAATAGGTAAATGATTGAGAACCTTTGTAAAATTCAATACAAAAAATTCTAGAATATAGAATCCACTAATAAATCATACATGAATGGCTTGTTAAGTGTTACCTTGCTTTGTTTAGAATCCAGTTCCATAAGTGTCAAAACTAGATCTCTCTATGAATTGACAAGATTCCAATTATTCTCATGATGAAATCTTATGCAAACATGATTTGTATTGATTCACTTAAGCATCCATTATTCTTATATGAGTAACTTAAGCATTACATGTACCCTTTCCATTGTTACATATATTTCTCAATGTCAAGTAGCAACTAAATAACTTGTTTAAGTTAGCCAAGCAAAAATAAGAGTTAAAACTTGAATAAGTAAGCAACAAATGTAAGCTTAGCAAGTGCAAATAGATTAAATCATGTTTGTTGACTCATTAGCTTCATCAATGGTCTAGACAAAGCTTTTAGCTAAACATAGTTAATGCTACAACCAAAAGTTTAAATTAAAAGCAAGAATTTATATCAATAATGACAAGTAAAGGAGAAAGAGTTAAGAATTGCTCAACCAAAGTTGTAACAAACTTCTCTTCTTATTCACCTTCAAAAGTTGAACTTACAAAAACCCTCTTACAATAGTCGTCACTATTTTATTGAAGAATGAAGAGAATTTAACTAATTTCTACTAAGTTTAGTACGAAACTCCTATTAACTACTACTAATTCTCTCCAAAAACCTGTTACAAATGCATTACAAATGACTCTTATTTATAGACAAATGTTCTTTAAGTCATTTTCTAACTTGCAATTGCATTTAATGCATGGGAATGATGAAGATTTGCTTGGAGATTCCAAAATGGCATAAAATCTTCATTTATGTTTTCAATGAAATCTCCAACTTGCAAAACCCTATCTTCATCAGAAAATGTCTGCAGAAACAGCTAGAAGAAAATGCAAGTTGCAAGCCCTAAAAGCCTCCTGCTGACATCGATCCACAGGTGGGGATCCGAGGGTAGCAACTCGTGGATCATGACTTGGGGATCACTCTTTGTGGTCCCCACTTGATGTTCTGATTTTGATGAGCCAGATTCCATGTGTGCAACCCTATTCCACGCATTTCCACATATTTTTGGTATAAAATTAAGCTTCCCAAATATTTTTGCACAATCATTTTTTGAATTTGTTTGAATCAAATTCAAAAAAAATGACAAAAAGCCCTTTGAATTACCTTTGAATTTGTTTTTCCTTGACTACATTTGATCCAAAATGACAAATATGTACAAAATATAGATTCCATTTCAAAACCCTAACTTTGAAAAAAAATCCTAATTCTATAAAAAGTTGGAAAATGAAGTCATTTGCAATAAAAAAAATACTATAATAATACTAAAATAACACCTAAAATACATAATAAAGCATATAATAATATTGGTAAATTTATTACTTTTCACCAGTATAAATACAAGACGAGACAAGATACACCAATCACTCCTAACTAATTGATAGGGTGTTAATTAGTGGATTAATTTATGTTTATTTCCTTTTCATTATTACTGAATATTGTGCTAATTGATAGATTTAACTCAAATTTGGTGAAATCGATGTTAATTGCAAGAAAGTATATAAAGAAGGAAATAAAAGGAAGTTAAAAGACTTTCCAAAAAATGCTCTGCGAAGTTGGCACGAGCACGCCTAATCCTCACGTCTAAGACATACAGTCTAGAAAATTCTGCATCGTGGAAGACCCTTCAAGTTTGAGTCAAAGTTGGAAACTACATTCCTCCTAGTAGTTTATTTGTGTTAGGAATTTGTTTCTTTATTTGTTGCTTATTTTTAGGACATCTCTTCCAGAGAAAGAATTGGCAAGCTATTAGGTAACTAAAAGTTAGGAGAAAATTTGTGGGAAAGTAACGTGATTTTGGGGTCCAGCAGAAGAATGCCTGCAGCATAAGAAAACATCAAGCAGACATTATTCTTCTTCTCGTCTGTCTCTAGCAATTTTCTTCCTTCATCTTTTGTGTAATTTTCTCTCCCATGGAGAGCAACTAAACTACTTCTTCTAGGCAAAGGTCAATTTGAAGACTTGGTTCCAAACATCTGTGAGATCTAATTAATTTTTAGTTGTTTCTTTTATTCATTGGTATTCGTATGTTCTTTGGTTTAATTCTTTATTGATTATTTTGTTCTTTAACTGTCAAGGGCCCAATGTTCAAATTAACTTAATAATCTATAGCCATATTAATCAATTGAATCCATAATTCTTTGATTGATTAATTTCAATGGCAACTAGCTTAATTAATTTCATGTTAGGGGAACATATAATCTAATTTAAATAAACCTTTGTAGCATGTTTATTGATTAGAATCTGGGCTTTTCTAGTTTTTAATGCAATTGAGAAATTAAATCATGCAATCGTACCTAGGGTTATTTCTTGGTTAAGAAAATAGGCAACGGTCGTACCTTGGCTATCGATAAAGTAAGAAAGAGTTAGCTATAAGCTATAACCGATCTATTAATGAATAATTGAACTATTTTTGCATCCATGATCAGTTGTGTGAACCATGTCTGAAAGTGTACCTTTGGCTAGAGCTTTATTCCTATTGATTTAATTCTCCCTTATTTCTCTTAATTGTTTTTGCTATAATTAGTTGATTATTTCCTTTTTAATTTTGCAAAACAAATCCCCCCATAGTTTTTACTTTTAAAAGAAGCAAAATTTTTCCAATTCCTGTGGAGACAACCTTCCTCACTGCTATATATAAAATTTATATTTTCTAGAGTAGGATTTTATTATTGCACAGACTCGACACCTGTTAATTTTTGGCGCTGTTATCGGGGATTGGTGTTTGAATTATTTGTTTCCTTTATTTTATTTAACTTGATTCATTTTTTTGGGTATTCTTTGCTAGTTTATGTCGCGTTCTTCTTGTACAGGTGAACTGGTGTTTATTCCTGAGATAGAGAAGACTGCGCGTAGGCTTAAAAAGGCGACCAAGAAGCAAAAGGAGGCACAATTAGCTGCTGTATCTCTAGGATTAAAATTTGCGACGGAGTTGGTGGATTCATCGAGTGAAAGTTCAAGTGATTCAGAAAAAGAGGAGGTCACCATGGTTGATAATAGGACATTGAGGGAGTTGGCTGCTCCCAATTTAACTCAACAGTCATTATGCATTACCTTTCCTAATTTGAATGAAAATACTCCTTTTGAGTTTAAATCTGGTTTAATTCATCTCTTACCTTCTTTCCATGGTCTTTCAGGTGAGGAGCCCGGCCCATAAACACTTGCAGGAGTTTGATATAGTGTTCTCAAGTATGAAGCCTCCTGCAGTTACTGAAGACCGAATTAAGATGAGGGCATTCCCTTTTTCTCTTAAGGATGCTACGAAAGACTGGTTGTACTATCTGTCTGCAGAGAGTATCACGACATGGACTGAATTGAAGAAATAGTTTTTAGAGAAATATTTCCCTGCGTCACGAGCTGCAAGTTTGAGGAAAGAGATATGTAATATCAAGCAACAATATGGAGAGTCTCTTTTTGAATACTGGGAACAGTTCAACAAATTGTGCATCAAGTGCCAACAACATCAGATAAGCGAGCAGTTGTTGATCCAAAACTTTTACGAAGGCCTTCATTTTAATGATTGGAATGTCATTGATGCCGCAAGTGGAGGAGCTCTGGTGAACAATACCCCCACAGAAGCATGGGAGTTAATTGAAAGAATGGTAGAAAATTCTCCACAATTTGATTTTCGCAATGATACCCCTGTTCGTAGAGTGAATGAAGTGGATACCCCATCTATTTAGTAGCAACTGTCTGAGTTAACTTCTTTTGTGCGATAGTTGGCCGTGGGAAATTTGTAACAAGCAAAGGTGTGTGGGATTTGTACAAATATAGGTCACTCCACGGATATGTGTCAAATGCTTCAAGAGAAGAATGCTGAACAAGTGAATTTTTCTGGGAACATGCCTGCGTCAATGAGGCCATATAATTCATACTCCAACACTTATAACCTAGGTTGGAGAGACCATCCGAACCTTAGCTATAGAGAGAACAGGCAACATAATTTTTTTTTAGAATAGACAGCAAGGGTTCTATCATCAATACCAACTAAAGCCTCAAGTTACGTCCTCCACTTCAGATAGTTCTTTAGAAGACATTGTTAAATTGTTGGCTTTTAGCACTTTATAGTTTCAACATAAAATGGATGCAAGCATTCACAATTTGAATAACCAAGTAAGTCAATTGAATACTCAAATAAGTCAAATGGCAACTGTGGTAAGTCGATTGGAGGCCAAAGTGGATGAAAAATTACCATCGCAACCTGAAGTGAATCCCAAGAATGTGAGTGCTATGACTCTTTGGAGTGGAAAGGAAATAGATGGGCCCAAGTGAAACAATCCAAAGGAAAGAAGTGAAGCTCAAATTGAAAAAGAGATTGAGGAAGAAGAGCAAAACCATATGAACTCCAAGGTAAATTCTAATCCTTTGGTTCAAACTAAATCTAATCCACCTCCTTTTCCTTGCAGGTTAGAAAAGTCAAGAAGCAAGATTAAGGAAAGAGAGATTTTGAATGTGTTCGAAAGGTGGAAATCAATATTTCCTCTACTGGACGTAATAAAACAAGTGTCAAAATATACTAAATTCTTGAAAGACTTGTGTGTCAACAAGAGGAGATTGAGAGGAGATGAAAGAAGTAGTAGGAGGAGAAATATGTCTCCGGTGCTTCAAAGAAAGCTCCCACCCAAATGCGGGGATCCAGGTATGTTCATTATCCCTTGTAAGATAGGAAACCCTAGAATAAGGAATGCTATGTTAGACTTAGGGCATCTATTAATGTGATGCCTAAGACCATTTATGATTCCTTAAATCTAGGACCATTAATGGACACTAGGCATCATTATTCAATTAGCGGATTGCACTAATGCTTATCCTGATAGGCTAATTGAAGATGTCTTAGTCCAAGTTAATCCTTGATATTTCCAGTGGATTTCTATGTTTTAGATATGGATGATCACAATGCTTTTAATTCGTCACCTATCTTATTAGGTAGACCCTTTTTAAGCACTGCACGAACAAAGATAGATGTTTTTTAGAGTACTCTATCAATGGATTTTGATGGAGAGATTGTCCGTTTTAATATTTTTGATACAATGAAATCTCCCACCAACTCTCATTCAGTGTTTGCTATTAGTACAATTAACCCCATGATGCAAGAAATTTTTAAACTTGATGGAAGAGATGAAGTAAAAGTAGTACCAACCAAACATCATGAATTGGAAATAATTCGTGATGTAAAAATGGGCGAAGGGTTAAAGAATAAGGCCTCTGAGGATACTATGAATTATAAAGAGAGGGGTAAGTTACGTTCTCGCCTAATTGGCCCATTTGTTATTATTAACATTTTTCATAATGGTGCAGTAGAAATCAAAAGTTTGAGAATGGACAAGAAATTTGTGATCAATAGACATCGTCTCAAACTTTATTATGAAGTATTTAAAGTTGAAAAGACGGAGACAATTCCACTTGAGGATCCAATTTATGAGGCTTGAAGGGACTTGACTGCGTCTGGCCAAAGACGTTAAAGAAAGGCGCTACTTGAGAGGCAACCCAAGGATTTGAGGATGATTATTATTTTGTGTTCTTGTTATTTTTATATTTTTATTTAAGTTTGGGGTGTAACTTTTGATTTTATTTTTTTGTGATAGGAAGCGTTTGATTAAACATGCTCGAGCCCACAAGGCACATTGAAATTGAGAATCGGAACTGGCTAACAGAAGACTCATTAACAATTTGGCGTGCCCACGCCTAGTAGTCACGTTTAAGAAAAATTTTGGAGTGTGGCAGCAGAAGGTTTTATGTGAGTTAGGCGTGCCCATGCCTAGTGGTCGCGCCCAAAGAACGAATTTTGGGACCGAAGGGCAGAAGGTATTATGTGAGTTAGACGTGCCCATGTCTAACATGGTGGTTGGTTTCAATAAAAAAAAAAAAAAAAAAGAGGAAAGAGAACGTCAAATTGACGTTCAAGTCAACCTGCATGATTTCTCTTTTTCTTTCTTTTCTTTCTTTCTTTCTTTCTTTTTCCTTTTCTCTGTGATTCTTTCTTTCTTTATTTATTTCTTTTCCTCACCCATTACCCATCGCCAGCCTTCTTTCATTCTTTCTCTCTCTTCTAATTTCTTCTACCTCCTCCCTTCTCTTCCCTCTTTTCTATTTTCTTTTCTTTCTCTCCTCCCTTGTTGACCGCAGCCCTCCACCACCAAAATTTGCAGATCTGTGCCTTTCTCCTTTGGGTTCTTTCATTATTGACCATAAGCAAGAAGAAAGGATCCTCCACTCCAGGCACGCCTAAAAGACTCTCACTTCTAAGGCCACCTCTTCCTCCACATCCGTAGCATGTTTATGTTCCCTTTCGCACCCATGTTCAGGGAAGTATCATTGTCCCTTTTGCTTTTTACTCTCTTGTTTTTAATTTTTACATTGAGAACAATGTAATGTTTAGGTTTGGGGGAGAAGTTTATTAGTAGTTATGTATTGTTCTATGTTTTGTGTGCTTTCTTTGTTTACTTATGATGATTGCAATCAAAATTTAAGCATTTGTGGTGATTGTGCTAGTTGAGTATCATATTTTTGTTAATGATGGTTTGGATGATGAATGTGTTGGATTTGACAAAATTTTTAACCACTTTGTGAGCTTTTGAGCTTATTGATGACCATTTCATTCAAAGTTGCTCTATTTTCATTGTTGAGTGGTTTTTGCACTTGGTTTGATCATTCTAGAACTTGCTTGGTTATGCATATCAAGACCACACGTGTATGAGTTTGATACATTAAAGTGACAAGGGCACCTAGGATTTATCCACTTTTTTAACTTTCTTAAAAAAAACTTGCCCTTATTTTAATCATCATTAGTTAGCCAAATTTGAGCCTTTAATCCTTTTTTTTGTTTAATAACCACAATTGTCACCCAATGCCTATATTTAGACTTTCTTTTGAACTTTATGTCAAAGAATTGTCACAATTTTAGTGCATGGGAAATTGATATGTTGTAACAAGGTATGAATTGAAATTGTCAAGTGTTGGAAAAATGGAGTTTGGTTTGGAAGTAGTTAAAAAAAAGAGAAAAAAAAAGAAAAAGAAAAAGAAAAAGAAAAAAATGGAAAAGAAAATGGTTTCTATGAAGTACTTCCATGATTACTTGTGATGTTGAAGATTGGAAAAATCAAATGTGAAGAAAAGTGCTTACACTTGATTGAATTTGGTGCGAATTGTTAATATGTCTTGGAATGGTGAGTTTGAAAAAAAATTTCATGCAGTAAATTTCTAGCATTCTTTTGACATAGCTAAACCTAAATTTTACCTTTTTATCCTACCTTTACTCAAGCCCCATTACAATCCCTTTGATTTTTGTGTTTAACTCTACTAATTAATGGTGGAGATGTGATATAAGAGCAAGCATATGATAATGTCACTCCGTAGTGTTGATTTGAGAGTTACATTTATACCCTAAACACTTTTGAGAGTAATGAGTGCATTCATTAAACATCTTCGTGATGATTGTTGAATCTGATTATTTTGAATTCAATGAAGTTGTTGGATAGATAGAGTGCTTTACTAGTACGATTTGCTATAAACTGCTTGATCTTGATTGTGCTTCTAAGCTCGAATATGCTTGAGGGCAAGCATAGTTTAGGTGTGGGGGAGATTGATAGGGTGCTAATTAGTGGATTAATTTATGTTTATTTCCTTTTTATTATTAGTGAATATTGTGCTAATTAATAGATTCTACTCATATTTGGTAAAATTGATGTTAATTGCAGGAAAGTATATAAAGAAGGAAATAAAAGAAAGTTAAGAGACTTTCCAAAAAATGCTCTACGAAGTTGGCACGGGCATGCCTAACTCTCACATCTAAGACATACTGTCCAGAAAATTTTGTGTCATGGAAGACCCTTCAAGTTTTAGTCAAAGTTGAGAACTACATCCCTCCTAGTAGTTTATTTGTGTTAGGAATTTATTTCTTTATTTGCTGCCTTATTTTTAGGACATCTCTTCCAAAGAAAGAATTGGGAAGCTATTAGGTAACTAAAAGTTAGGAGAAAATTTGTGGGAAAGTAACGTGATTTTGGAGTCCAGGAGAAGAATGCCTACATCAGAAGAAAACATCAAGCAGATATTATTCTTCTTCTCGTCTCTCTCTAGCAATTTTCTCCCTTCATCTTTTGTGTAACTTTCTCTCCCATGGAGAGCAACTAAACTGCTTCTTCTAGGCAAGGGTCAATTTGAAGACTTGGTTCCAAATATCTGTGAGATCTAATTAATTTTTAGTTGTTTCTTTTATTCATTGGTATTCGTATGTTCTTTGGTTTAATTCTTTATTGATTATTTTGTTCTTTGACTGTCAAGGGCCTAATGTTCAAATTAACTTAATAATCTACAGCCATATTAATCAATTGAATCCGTAATTCTTTGATTGATTAATTTCAATAGCAACTAGCTTAATTAATTTCATGTTAGGGGAACATATAATCTAATTTAAATAAACCCTCGTAGCGTGTTTATTGATTAGGATCTGGGCTTTTCTAGTTTTTAATGCAATTGAGAAATTAAATCATGTGATCATACCTAGGGTTATTTCTTGGTTAGGAAAATAGGCAATGGTCGTACCTTGGCTATCGATAAAGTGTTAGCTATAAGCTATAACCGATCTATTAATGAATAACTAAACTATATTTGCATCCATGATAAGTTGTGTGAACCATGTCTGAAAGTGTACCTTTGGCTAGAGCTTTATTCCTATTGATTTAATTCTCCCTTATATCTCTTAATTGTTTTTGCTATAATTAGTTGATTATTTCCTTTTTAATTTTGTAAAACAAATCCCCCCATAGTTTTTACTTTTAAAAGAAGCAAATTTTCCCCAATCCCTGTGGAGACGACCTTGCTCACTACTACATACAAAACTTATATTTTCTGGAGTAGGATTTTATTATTGCATAGACTCGACACCTATCACTAATAGGATAAGATGAAATACAAATCAGGACACACATATCACTCCTAAAAACAAGCCTTCCTAGAATATACATAAAGAATATTCACATCTAATAGGAGCCTAATATGCACATGCCTAATATAGCCTAATATACGCATGTCTAACATACGCATCAACCCTATAATACAACTGACTCTAGCAAAGTAATTTATCGATGTGCATAAAATATGAGAGGTTGATTTGAAGAATGCAGCTATACATTTGTACTATAACAAGTAGTGCATGTACAAAAGATGATTAAAACGTAACAAACGCGTTGAAAATTTTTCCCACTGATACGTTTTATTATTATGCAACCAAATTTTGACGTAGTTTTCTATTTTGAAATTATTTTCACAACAGTCAGGATTTTGACTTTTGAGTTGTGATACGTTTTTAAATTTTCGACCATAGAATCAAGCAATACCTGGCAGGGAAGTGCTTAAATTTTGTAATTTTTCTATTTAAATTTATTAAATTTTTTAATATTTATGATGACATAAAATCACTACAATATTGCCTCTAGTTAAATGCACCGCATGATCAAAATGTGTAACTGTAATAAATGCAAAGAAAGATAGTAACCATTTCCAATGACCTACTATTTTTAATATTATTACAAACACTTATTATTTATAATAGAACTTTTAATATTATGTGCAAAAATAGATATAGACCAAAAGCTACGAAATTTGAAAAAGGAGTGATCCAAAATCTTGGAAATTGAGTAGACAGACGAAGAGTGACATTAGTTAATTTTCTCCTTCTCCCAACTGGATATTATCAAGCTAGATCAATTAGTTTCTTTTAGTTGAGGAAAAAAACTGTATGGACCATGTCATGTAGTATCATAACGAATACTCCCTCCGTCCCATTTTGATAGTCTTGTTTTCCTTTTTCATCTGTACCAAATTATAGTCCACTTTCCAACTGGAGAATGTAATTAATTTTCAACTTCTCTAAAATGCCCCAATTTAATTATATAAGTGAGAGGTGCATAGCAAACCGTGCATTCATGTATCAAATAGAATCAATTTGACTTATGTGCAATATTCTATTTGTATTTAATGTAAATGTTTAACAATGAATATAAAGATATTTTAGGCACATCGTAGATTAATTTATTCTTTCGATAAAGTTAACTAATTTTTCTTAAACTGTATAAAAAAAATATAAGCCTATCAAACTGGGATGGAGGGAGTACGTTTTTCTTCATTCTGGACCAGGACTGATAATTATTGACCAAAAAACTAGTACTAGTGGTGATGGCAGAACTCACATGTAGGTATCATTTTAAAAGTACACAACCTCGTTAATTTTGCCTACTAAACTTTTATTTGTGTCAATTCATTCATTAAATTCCTACATGTGGAATAAATGGTTGGCTCTATTTATTTGCCTCACTTATCCCAGAAGGATGTTATTGCACATGGACAGACACTCTAAGGCCATTTTCTTCATAAAAATCCTTCTCACCATATCTAGCAACTATTTTACCCAACGCGATAAGCAATTCAAATCCTCAGTGCCACCGTAGTGCCATTCACTACGGATTGTTATTTTGTATTCACACTATAATAGTTATCTGATTTATATAAGTGTGAATATACGAAGGTAGTTCCTGGTAAATGGTATTGGGGTGACACTAGAAAAACTGACACTGAAAATTTGAGCTGCGTGATAAGGTAATTAAGTTTGGCAGCCTTTCCAACTTGCATGAGCCCTCATACAAATATATTCATGGATAGTCCATTATCCAACTCCATAAAAAAAAAGAATAAATTTTCAATAAGAAAATGACAAGTTATTAAAGAATTTTACAAAATTTTTAAGAAAACTTACTTTTTCTTTTTGGTGAAGCCATGTTTTTCCCATACTTAAGTGCTTCTTTTACTTTTCAATATTGCCAATCTTCTGACAAAATAAGTTGCATTGGCAAGTGATGTTATTTAGATACGACGATAAGAATGTGGAAGATAAAGCTATAAAAGTTACGGTAGCCTTCAATCATTTTGGCCCTGGTCTTGTGCTGAAGATCCAAGGTTCAAAGAATTCTTTTGAATATCTTTTTGAAAATCTTCATCTTAAATTTTTTTCCTTTTTGGGAGTATATGCTCATGTAAATTTGTTGGCACAGCACAAGGTCCGGCTAGATTATGCGCATTTGGCAAACAACAGGTATGATACATCGGAGATGTATGCAATTAGTGGAAATGCCAATCCAATCATTTTTAGTGAAGGAAACTATTTCAAGGCTCCAAACGGTCCTGATGCGAAACAAGTAAGTGAGATTTCTTGTGATGCAAGAAGTATCGACAAAAGTGCATCTTTGGATGCTATCTTGACTCTTTTACGTATCTAGCTTTGCAATTTGTAGATACTGTTAATAGTCGATCTTCACATCAGCTTGGCATATGTTGACTTCGTAAAGATCAAGCTGTCCCTATGTGGTGTAAGGTAATAGCATAGGTAACGCAGCGAAAAAATAAAAATTTATTACCTTAACCATGGATCTCTTTGACATATCTATATGATTAACAAGGGGGTTTGCATGAAGATTACCTTAAGCACAGAAGATTTCTATGCTTCTAGGCAAAGATCCTTCGAAGAAGATGTTTGATCTACCACGAAAAGCCCTCCAAGCGTAGAGCCTTTAACGATATCCACACGAACAACTTCTTTGGGAACCTTGGAGGCTTGCTTGCTTTGACTTTTGAGTACTAGCTCCCTTGAATTATTAAGAACACAAAAAGAATAAAAACCTAACCCTTAGGAGAGAGAGAGAGAGAGACGCCTAGAGAGAGAGAAATAGGCGTGCCTTTTCTTTCTTCTATTTTCTCTCACTAGTTTTCTTTTTGTGTACCAATAATAATTCAAGGGTCAAAGCATGAACCTATTTATAGAGGAAGTATTCTAGTCTTTTAGGAAATAAAGTTAATTGGAAACCAAGAAGGTTTAGGCAACTTACTTTAAGCTATTCCTTCTCCTTTAGGAAATCTATTCTATAAGGAAACCAATTAGTTACTTTATTTCTTTTAGGAAACAAATTTCCTGCAAGACTTAGAATATTTATAAACAAGTCCTTTAAGTTAATTTATCTCATAAATTAACCCCATAAGTATCTCATACTTATCTTAATTGCATTTTAACCCAAAGATTTTGTTCTTTATGTGTGTGACCCATTAGGTTCCATTCACGTTGGCAATAAGTATAAACTATAACTCATTAATTGAGTTAGATAAATTAAACACTTTTAATTTATCATTAATTCACTAATTAATCAATTCATACTTATAGATCATGAGTGGCATCTAGCAATGCATCATGACCACCCAAGTGAATAGGAAAGTCATATGGTAGACCATACCCTTCAATGACAATGTTACCGTGTAATTAATATCCTTTCACCACACTATATCCCAATTAGTCTAAAAGTATAGTGCATACTTTTAAATGACTAATTTACATTTTCTTGTTCCAAAAATATAACTCTCCATGATGTATAACCTTGAAACTACTTCCAAGTTATACTATCACTTCTGCAGAAGATTTATGAGTTAATATTTCCAACAAGTGGCCATTAAGGGATATACTCTCCTATTAAGGAGTGGTGAATCCTATATTGATTACTCACTATCTTTCCATGCTTCAAACTATACCCAATCTCTAACCTATGAGCTACCCTTTTACGGACACCGAGGAATAGAGTCAAAGTATAGCAATTCACACTCAAGATACTATGGTAATCTCAAGTCAAAGGATCACTTACACCATTGCCATTAAGAGTTCAACTATTGGCACTATAGTTGAAACTCTTGGCAGATCAATCCAATGAACTTGTTCTCAAACAAGCATCCACATACTAGCTTAAGTGTCACGCATACCATAGTCAATGAGATCAACTACTACTTACCATAAGTAGAGGCAAAGTATGTGCTAGTCTATCCGTATTAATGATGTCCAATCTCATTAATACTATGACTAGGGATATTTAAGAATATGACTTTATGTATTAGAGTCTCATAATTGTAACCCTTACAATCTCTAATACACAGTCAATATTCTAAGGACTTTATCAATCAAACAAGTAACATGGAAATACAAGTATAGATGATAAAGAAAAATACCACATGGATAAATATAACATAAATAAGTGTAAAACAAAACACCTTAAACCATCTTGGTTTTAGGCATACACTAACATGTGGGACCATAAAATAGTTCCAGAGCTCCTAGGATTAATTGATTTAAATATATTTACGTCACAACTCTGACACCTAACACGCATGCTCTACAATCTGACATTGTTGATCTATATCTCCTAGGCTGTCAGCCCACTGGACACCTTATCATGGTTTTCTCTCTCTTCGCTGCTATATAAACCTTTCATTATTTCATTCACAAGGTACGCTCCCTATCTTTCCAAATAAACGTCTCGATCTACTCTTTTTAACAGGGTTATTGACTTAAGCATTAGAGGCACATTATGGGTACAAACCCCCATGTGTTTCTGACATTTATTGTGTTGCAGGTCCACTCAATCATCTAGGTCAGCTCTTCTAAGAAAGTTGTGAGTTTGGACACTTCATTTGGCACCGTCTGCGAGAATTGCATACTTTCCCATTTGAGTTATATACACGTGAGATTTTATTGAAGTCATGGCTCCAATGTGTGCACAAAAGAAGAAATGTATCCTTACAACCCAAAATCTAGAAGAAATGCAGCCTGTTGATAGTCAAGAAAGCTATCAGATCAAACGGGAAGAACAAGATGATTAGTCACCCTCGAACGAAGATGCCACTGCTAAGGTGGTCGAGTTCATTAAAGAAACCCTAGCATTTTTTAGCACCTAGGGAAATTTTCAAGAATAAAGGTAAAGAAAAGGCTGAATCGTTTCAACAATAAAGGTAAAGAAAAAGCTAAATCATCCAATCGCCAACCATATCATTCTCTTTCTTAGTTTTTCGATCATACATCAATGTCCAAATACTCAAAGAAGGTACTCCTAAGAAAGATGAAAAACACTCAAAAATAGGAAGCTTTTCTAAAGCTTTATTGAGTAATATGTGTTAGCAAAATAATGCTTAACTGCCTTTGAAGAAAGCTCCCTCTCCAAATAGCAATAACCGAGCTTCATTTTTCATACCTGAAATTGTTGATGATCCCCTACCTATTAATTTCAAGTTATTACTAAGTATTCCTTATTACGATGGCAAGGTGATTCCGAGGATTATATGCATGCTTTTAAATCATATTTTCACTTGTATCAAGTTTCAGATGCCGTAATATGCTGAGCTTTTCCCTATTACCTTATTGGGAATGCTTGTAAGTGTTTTTAGTCTCTACGGCTAAGTAGTATCAAGAATCTATGAGCAGATAGAAAAGTTCATTGCTTGCTTTTTATCTTCAAAGTTGCTTAGTAAGAAGTCGAATTTATTGATGAACATCAGGCAGCAGTCCCATGAGTCTCTCAGGAATTACCTAACTCGCTTTACCAATGAAAGCTTTCAAGCTCCTAATCCCGACGATCAATTTACCATGATTGCTTTTATCAATGGACCGTTTCCAAGTAGATTAACTACCTAATTCCAAAAGGAATACCTCGAGACCCTGGACGAGCTCTAGGTTAGCGTAGACTGTGGCATATAAGGAGAAGAGGCTAATATGTTGAAGAAAGAATTACAATCTTTCAAATCGAAGAAGAAAGACAAAAGAGGACGAAGTCAGAATGACGATCACAGTGCGGCAAGCCGAGGTGGTTGGGACAAACAAAATGCGTTCAACAAAATTAATAAGGGAAAATTGATTGTCTCCGACCAAGAATTGACACCCTTGAATGCAAACCGAACTTAGGTGCTTGTAGTGATGAAACAACAGAATCTAGGAAGACTAGCCCCTAAAATGACCGATAAAAAGGGGAAAAGAAATTCGAACTTATATTGTGCTTATCACAGAGATATTGGTCATGAGACCAAGAATTGTAATGATCTATAAAAGAAGATTGAGAAATTGATCAAAGCTGGCTATTTGAGGCAATTTGTTGAAGATGGGCATTATAGACACCGATCAGATTGTCGAGATGACCACCGAGATAGGCGTGATGAACGAAAGGTCTGTAGGATGCCTGATAGGTTGCGGGATCGTGGGATCAGCCTCCTTGGGATTGATCGCCGGATCATGGGTGTAGATACTAAATTTTGACACACCATTTATTTTTCAAACATTGGAGAGGTGTTTATATGTTTGGGGTCAAATTCTAATTTTTCAATAAAAAGGGAGACAAAATCAATAATCTCAGGGGGCAAAATAATAATTTTTACCTGTAAATATTTTTTCATTAGTTTTGGAGGTTTTTAATTCATATTTTTACTTTCAAATGTATTTTTTAATTTTTAGTGATTTTTTGAGTTTAATTGATTTTTTTTTTTTCTACATGTTACCAGCACAAGGGTAAAATGGTAATTTCATCTTGCAAATACAATTTTCGCCCATTTTTTAGTACCAAATTTTTTTGTTAAGTTTTTAATCATGTTTCTAAATTTTTTTTTATTTTTTCGGGGACGATTGCTATTTTTTATGTAAATACCGCGTTCAACAGCAAATTTGTCATTTCACATTCCAAACGCATTTTTCAGTAATTTTTTAGTATTAAATTCATTTTCTAGGATTTTAAGCTCATTTTTAATTTTTGATAATTTTTCGAGAGTAACTGATATTTTTCATAAATTTTGACAGTACAGGGGCAAAATAGTGATTTCGCCTCGTGAACATTTTTTACTATTTTCGGGTCCCAAATTCATTTTAGGTATTTTAAGCATGTTTTTAAATTTTGCTAACTTTTTTTGGGGTAAATTTCTATTAATAAATTTATTATTTATGTTTTTTTTAATTTTTGTATTTTTGAGAGAGAACATAGATTTTAATTTTTTGGTAGGGGTAAAGTTGTAATTTTGGTCGTCAATGGCGTTTTGGTCTTTTATTCATCTCTTGAAAGATAAGTCTTTTGTTGCACTATAAATATCTCCACTTGAGGGTTAAGAAAAAAGGGAAAGAAAAAATGAAAAATGCCTAAAAAGATTTTTAATTTTTAGTTTTTTTGTTTTATCTCTTACTGTGAGAACACAAAAAACACACACTTTTTCTTACATTTTTCTTTAAGTTTTCACCAAGAACACCTACTAGGTTTTAGTACGCCTTCAAACCTACACCTAGAACACACACTAGTACATCTTCAAGCCTAAACCTAAAACACCTAAAACACACACTAGTACATCTTCAAGATTATACCTAGAACACCTAGAACACATACTAGCATATCTTCAAGCCTACACCTAGAACACCAAGAACACACACTAGCTAATCTCACACACTTATTCACTTTTTCTCTCACGCACTACACATACTTTCATACACTTCTTGCATTTTTTCTCTCGTGCACTACACATACTTTCATACACTTCTTGCATTTTATTTCTCACACACTAGCTCACAATCTCACACACTCTCACATTTACACACACAATCAGACAACTTCACACACACAATACCATTCCAATCACACACACTTACACCATTAAACACGCAGTCATCCTCACATATACACACACACTACCACATACATAATCACACTCAATTCACATACAGTTTACACACATTTACATACATAGCGGCACACACACATTCACACGTAGTTCACGTACACATTCACATACACGCATAGGAAAATTCAGGCATAGCAATACATACACCGAACACTCAAATACATATAGTAAGCCAAACCAGCAATGTCAATCCAAACTACCAGTCTATTCCCACCAAAAACATCCCAAAAATACCCATTGTTAGTCAAAGCCTTCTTCGAGACCACCTGCAAAGCAAAATCAAAAGCCCAAAAACAGTTCTAGCCATCACAAACCATATGAAACACCACTCATAGTCCACCAGACTCCCTTTTATTACCAGCTAGTAGCTCAGTAGTAGCTGGAGTTCCAACACGCTCCACCTTCACCCCTTGCAATCGATCCCATAGCCAACTGCAACCAAGCCACGACCCCCAATTGCCCACAATCACAATCAAGGTCAACCACCACAATCCCAACCTGCAAAAACAGTTTAACGAATAACCAATTACCACTACTATCAGCAATCCAAAGCCACCACACAACAAACCCAATTCCACCGCAGCCTTCAATTCCATATCTCAAACACCTAATTCCAACACCACAGAACCTGCTCTAGTATCCACTAGCATCTCCAGCAATGCCAACTAACCACCATCTCACGGTCACGCCTAATTTCATCAGCACTAAATTCAATTCCAGCCAAACCCAAGTCCACCATTATCATCCAAACACCACTCAACCACTATCTCACCACCTACCCGCATCTATCATCACAATCAGTTAAAAAAATTCCAACCAATTTACCACATAATCAGCTCCTGTTCGCCATCCATAAAATTAGAACAACCCTCAATTCCAACATCACAAGGCTGCACAACAATAGCAAGAACAGAGCAAGCATTCAACAGCCACCTCCAATCATCACCACACAAGCCCAATCAGCAATTAGCGTCACCCAAGCTCCTCTCCTCCAGTTGGACCTCCACAACGCCCCACGGACCACCCCATCACCACCAACAGTGCCATTATAGGTGAGATTTCCTTCCTTTCCTCTTTCAATTGGTTCAGTTAATCCCTGACAGATGTGTATACTTGACTGTTGATTTTGGGATATGAGAGTTGATTGCTGATTTATGGTAGTAAGGCTCAATTTGGGGTTGAGATTCTGTAACTTGATTTTTTAGAGAGAAGTGCAAAACTAGAATGGAGAGAAGGATAGAAAAATAGAAGAGAAAGGAGGGAATTAGAAAGCTAGAGGAGAAACAGAGAGGGCAGAAGAATGAGAGAAGAAAGAACTGGAGTAGATCCGAGGGGAAGAAGAAAAGAGAGAACGAACAAGAAAGAGAAAAGGAGAAGAGGGAAGGGGTCGAAGAAGAGCAGAAAGAGAGAAAGGCTGGCGAGCATAGAATCGGAGAGAAAAAGAGAGTAGGGTATAGGGAAGAACAGGGGAAGAAGAGAGAAAATAGAAAGAAAAAGGGAAATTCTGTTGAAGAAGATAAAGGAGAAATAAAGTTTGAAGAAAATAAAGAAAGATAGAAAATTAGATACAGGAAGAGGGAGACGATTGGGAATGGGGATTTGAGCATATTGTTGTTTTTTATTTGTTCCTAGTTTTTAATTTTGGTTGATTGTTTGATGTTAATTCAATTTTAGTCTCTAATTCAATTAGTTAATTAAGTTAACTTAACTTCCAATTTTTTAGTTTGGGCATTTCGTTTCCTTTTCTTGTTTTTATTATTAAAGGATATAATTGCAATTGGGTCCTTGGATTTTGGTTAGCATTATAATACCCAAGTTTTTTCCTGTTTCATGCATTTTGGTCCTTTACTTGTATAGTTTCATCCCTTCCAGATTTTGTTTTCTTTTCAATTAAGTCTTAATGAATGGCAATTGTGTTTTTGTTTTGTGGTGGCTGGAATTTGAATCTTTGTGCCCCCTTTACTTAATGAAATTCATATTTCTGCCCCTCATTTATGTGCATTTTTTTAATTTTACCCCTTATTTTTTGTTTCTTTTAACTAAATTCCCAATTAATTGCAATTATGTCTTTACTTCAAAATTACTGTTTTATCCCCCAATTTAGTTCTAATTTCTAATTTTACCTCTTAATTAGTTGAATTTCCTATTTTACCCTTTAATTCCTTTAGGTCTATAATTGTGTTTTACCCCTTTAATTTAATAAAATTATTTCTTTGCCCCAATTTGCTTTATTCTGCATCAAGACCCCTAGATTAGTTTGAATTTCTAATTTTATCCCTTAAGTTTTATAGAATTCTATTGTTAGCCCCCTTAGTTGCTAGAATTTATTTTTTATCTCAATTTGTCAATATTTATATATTTTAGATTTTGTTTGTTTATATCGAGGTACCTTGATTTGTTTGTTCATTTTGATTGGTATTTGTACCAGGTCTTCGAGAGGTACCTCGATTTCTCATTAATCTCTTTTTATGTGCTCTAAGGTGCTCCTATGTGATTTTTCTGCATTTTTCTTCATTTATTTTTGTTATTTTTTATATTTTTTGTGTATTTGTTTACTTTATGCTATTTAGTTTTGAATTTTATTATTTGGCAAAAATATTAATAGATATGTTAATTTTGTTTATTTTTCAAGAATTTGTACCTAGATAGACAATGTAATAGATTGTGGATATTATTCTCCAAGAATTTTCTATTTAGATAGCAAGTGTAATAGATAGCTCGTTCTTTTACTTTTTTCCCTCTTTGAATTGTAATCTAAATCCCCCGGTATAATAGTTAGGGCTTGTGTGTTTTTGTATTCTTATGTGCTTAATTGGTTTACTGTTTTTTTTAGGATTTTTGCATCTAAATATTATGTTTACGTGTTAGTTGCTCCTATGTGCTTTTTATACGCTTTCATATGTTTATTTGTTTATATGCTTTATCAGTTTTATTATTCCGTCACCATACTAATCCAATGCTAGTTGTGGCTTTTCACTATTTTCCCGTTGTCCAATGCTAGTGGGGGTTTTCCTAGAGAGGGCTAGTCCAATGCTAGACCCTTAGGTCATTTTAGTGATAGTTTCACCTGTGTGTATTTCATATAGTTTCACACACTAATTTTTAGGAAATTTTCATTTTTGCATGATTTTTGTATATATTTTATTATCTATTTATCTATTTTGACAAATACTCAGTTCATGACATCTAGGTTGCATTTCACTTAGAAGTTAGACCATTTTGTGTGATCCAACTAGAAATAGTCGTCTACTTACGTGGGAAGCAATGGCGTACATGCTGTTCCCCCCTCCGTGAGTAGAAAAATATCAGTCACGAGTTATTAGTCCCTCGTACCCGTTATGTTGCATTCCCACTTTCTTCGATTACTTATTATCTATATTACTATTTTTCTTTTCTTTGTGCATTTCATTTTGCATCCATATTCGTGGCTCCCTCGTGGCCTCATTTTGGGTTTCGCAATTAATGCGATAATCCCGATCAAACCCGACGGGACATTTCTACCCTTTCGGTGCTCACATTTAGATTTTAGATTTGCATTCATATAGACACATCCCAACGCGATAAACTCTAGGGGTTAATTTAGGAAAATTTGATTAAACCTCGCAACTAACCTCGGTTAGGTAGAAAGGGTGCCTTAGGTGCAAGCTTTTGCCTTCCCCTTTTTCAAATGTGACTCCTGAGCCTTTTTCTCTCGTTTTTTAGTAGACCGAAGTAAAAAAGTGTTTTAAATATTTTTCTAAAATTTTTATTTTGCTAAATGATTTTTTGGGTGACTTGGTACACCCTAACTCAGTACCAAGTGATGATTCTATTTTTTATACATAAAACCCTTTTTCAAAAATTAGTTAGCCAAAACTGTCGTACTTTTAATCCCGGCCTTATTTTCTTTTAAAATAACATTTTTTTTAAAATAACACTTTTTTACTAAAAACTCTATTTTTTCACAGACACACAGTTTTTTTCAAAAACTTATCTTTCCTAAAAGGGTCATCGGACTATATCACCTTTTTGGGGCACAATAGTCACGACCTCACCCATGTTATTGATTTCAGACCCGATAATGGGCCTAGCCTTGTTGGGGTTATTAATACCATTTCTAGGGGTCCTATTGGAGGGGACAACCAAAATTCCAAAAAGAAGACCTATTGCTATGCTGAACCAGACTTGACGAACCAAGCACACGACTCTATCAAACACTTCCTTATCGACCCGAGAATCTAGTGCCAATTGCATCGGGAAGTCGTGAAGCCTTAGTTACCAAAGTGGTAGTCTTTTTTGGTAAAAAAAAGTACATATGAATGTAGTCAGTTTGGTGGATGTGTTGTACTATCACAGTTTTCAAAAGATGGGCTAAAAGATGAGCAACTCACTCCAGTCCGAACACTATTAGTTGGATTCTGGGGGCATGTAGTGTACCTTGAAAGGATGATTACTTTGACTGCTACTATAAGCACATCAAAATCTTGAACTGTACAGGTTAACTATACGATGGTTAAGGCCGACACTCCTGGTACTATGCTCCTTGGTCGGCCAACGCTCAATGCTCTCCAAGCTATCTTCTATACTTATCATATCAATCTTAAGTTCCTGACCCCTAGTGGAGTTGCCAAAATAACTAGCGACGTAAGGGCTGCAAGAGAATGTTACTTAGCCACCATGCAAGGGGCCTCTCGCCCTATCCAATCGAGCTCCTAAAACTAGCTAAGCACGGCCTCCAACTAGTGTTCATAGAGGGAATTCAATGTTAACTTTGAAACGATGACCTTACACAAAATCACAGCCACTAGAGATCGAGGATGAGGTTGAAGACACCGTGTTAAATGAATTGCTATCTGAACGAATCATTAAGAAAGGCTGAGGTCTTTCAAGTAAGATTCAAGAACCTTTTGTGACTTCTTACAAGAATTCAAAGAGACTTTCGCCTGGAGGGCTAATAATGTCCTTGGAATTCCACTTAAACTAATGATTCATCGATTGAATGTCGACCTAAAAGTTAGGCTAGTTTAGCAAAAGAAGAGACACTTTGGTCCTAAAAGTAATCAAACCATTTATGGGGAAGTTGATAATCTGTTGGCCACTCGAATGATTAGGGAAGTACAATACCTGACCTAGTTGACAAACCCAGTCATGGTTGAAAAATTCAGCGATGGATAGAGAATGTGTATGGACTATACCGACCTCAATAAAGCTTGTCCTAAAGATTTCTACCTGTTACTAAGTATTGATGCATTAATTGACTCAACAACTGGCAATAAGACACTTTGTTTCTTAGATACTTTTAAAGGATATCATCAAATTGGCATGATTACTGAGGACCAAGAGAAGACAGCCTTCATCACCGACCAAGGAATTTTTTATTGATTTTCACTCTACTTTATGTGGTTTATCATGTCATATTACTTCTTCTAGGGTCTATATGATAGTTTATACATTCTGTCATATGCATTCCAATGATGTAGTTGGTGATGATCTTCATGTTTTTGAGCTTATTTTGCATCATACAGATTATTCAAGTTTGTTAGTTAGTAATGAAGTTCATGATCTAGAGTTTATTTTGCTTGCTCTATAGAACACTTTTAATTCTATTCGTTTGTGTTCTTAACTTGATTTTGTTTGTTACTTTAATAGGAGTTCTTATATGTTCATTCTTTTGCATGTTTTTATGGATAATATTCATCTAGACATATTTATTGTTCTTAAACTTCAATTGTCTTTGCATCTTTTGTGCATGTTTTTGAGTTTTATCTTGTTTCTTCTTTAAAGAATATTGATTTTTGTTTGCTAGTGTTGAAACACACATAAGACAATCCGAGATAAATGTTCTTGATGGTTATACTTGCTTATATATATATATATATCATTCCTCTAGTTACTTATGTTATTTTATATGATGTTAAAGATTCGAGAATGAATCTTTTCGAGGAAGGAGCGATTGATATGAACCAAGAAGCACCTTCATTTGTTGGATTTGGACTTACACTTGGTGAGCTTGGAGAGGAAGTTTATAAGGTTCAAGATGAGCTTAAAGAGTTGATGTTCATGGTTGAATCGTTTGTGCATACTTGCTGGTTGATGGATATACCCAAGCTTGAGTTAATTTACAAGCTTGAAGTTCACAATGATTAAGCTAGCACATTGGGCCAAGCAGTGAAGTATTAGTTGTGGATCAAGTTCATCTACAAGGCCCAAAAAAAGTTGTTAAGCTATCCAAAACAATCTTACAAAGGGCTGGTTATTTCGACTTGCTTGGAAGGCCATTGAAATTGCTAAATGGAGACCCAGTGGATCTTATGGAAGGATGACCAACCCATGATCTGGTCTTGGACGAATTTTTTATATTTTTTATTAGCTTCCTAAGTCTTTACAAGTTGTAACTTTTAGTTAGTTACCCAATTGTGATAGGTTACAACTAGTTTTAGTAGTTTACTTTATTTTAAGCTTCTAGACTTTTTTTGGTAAGCCTGTAAATAGGTATGTTACTGTTCGTACGATTTTTAGACAGATTATTATGAATTAAATTTAAGTGTTTTTCTTAATTGAGATTCTTCTTGGTTCTATGTTGATTTAGAACTACTCTTGTTTTTATCAAGCTTGCTTGTGGCGACCTAAACTTAGCTTAGAGTTTTCTTGTGTTTTTTTTCAAGTTTTAGTGTGATTTAGGTTAGACGATTGAACTCGCTCAACTTGGTCTATTCTAGGTCATCCCTTAGATGTGCTCAACTTCTCAAGGGGATTCAAGGCAAAACAACTCCACTTCAAATATTCCTAGGTTCATGAATCAAACGAGCTCTTGAATTCAACGAGTTGCATACTAAAATCCAAAACTTTCTTGGCAAACCCAACCATGCGCACATCACTGTGAGTTGGGATTTCTTTTGAAGTGCTGATGCAGATAAAGTTCCCACAGAAATTCGTCACCTGGTTGCATATTGAAATGTGTAAAGACAAGTTTTCTTTAAATCTAAATGGAGCCCTTATAGGCCATTTCTCAAATGAAATGGGACTAAGGTAGGAGAATCCTATATTCCCCTAATTGTTCCCGATAGTAATGAAGGCATTCTCTTGTTTATTTGACAACACTATAAAGTAGAGTAGTTATGATTGTTATATAAAATGTAAGGAGTTGGACATTTTACATGTTTTTTTTTTTTTTTTTTTGCTGATGATCTTTTCCTTTTGCCAGCTTCGACTTCAAAAACAGCAAATGTGATGAAACAAAAAAAAAATTATTGATGAGGTTGCCAATTTATCTCATCTCACATCAAATCTCAGTAAATTGACATTCCGTTTGCTGGAACTACTAATTTCTGAAAGGAAGATATGTGTATTATGCTAGGAATGCAGAAGGGTAAATCGCCTATTACATACTTGGGAACCCCCCTTATAAGCATACAGCTGACTTTCTCTAATTGTTAACTGATGATAGATAAAATAGGTAAGAAGATTCAAGGATGGAGCACACAAGTGTTATCTTATTGAAGAAGGCTGTAGAAATGAAATCAGTTTCAGTCATTTTTCAGTCATATTTGATATAAGTTTTCTTAAAATTTGCTCAAAAAAAAATTCGATAATAATAAAAACTGAACTTTAATAACAGAATAACCAATAATCGACCAATAAACATTTATAGCAATACGAGTCCAATTATCTAGTTCAAACTCCAAGTCGTGATTGCTGAAAGTTGAGACCCTTTGCTCCCAATTTGAGAGACTAACCATTACCATCTTGAACCACCATCAACGAGTAAGTCATGGCCGGTGATACATGAAGAATCATCAGAGGCAAGGAATAAAACAGCATCAGCCACATTCTTAGCCTTCAAGGCCATTCCTTTCAAACTTGGAAGTTGAAAAGAGTGTTCAACTTCCTCCATCGTCTTGTTAAAGGCGTTGCAAACCATAGGTGTCGCCACCGCGTAAGGCGACACACAGTTCACCCTTATACCATGCACTCCAAGTTGCTTGCTGGCACATCTCATCAGCCCCAAAACTGCATACTTAGACATGAAATAGTCTGTCCAATTATCTCCTCCACAACTCGCCATCGTACTAGCCGTGCAGACTATGCTACCCTTGATGCACTGATCTATCATTGCGCGTGCCGCATGTTTCACGCATGCAGCCACGCCAGAAACATTTATGGTAAAGAGTTGGTGAAGCTCGGAGAAATCGAGATCGACAACTGTTTGATTTGACCTACTAAATATGCCGGCATTGCTGAACATGATGTCAAGCTGGCCATGAGTCTTTAGAGTCCATTCAACCATGGTTTGGACTTCTTGTTCATCAGCAACATCACAATGGAAATAGCTGCATATGTTTGAGCCAATGGATTCAGCTACTTTTTGGCCCTTTTCGTCTTGGATATCGGCAATCACAATTCTTGCACCATGACTGGAGAAAAGTCTTGCTGTTGTTTCCCCTATGCCGCTTGCACCACCGGTGATGATGGCAACTTTTCCCGCTAGTTTTTTTGAGCGAAGAGCAGGTTCAGCCATTTTTTGGACTACAGCTTCTCCCTGTTATCCATATTTTAGAACGTATGGCCAATAGTATGGATTGGAGTATTTTTTTTTTTTTTTTCTTCAAAAGAAATGCTCAGGAAAGACACAGAGTGGGTTATTTATGAAAGTATGGCCAATAGTATGCCGTAGAGTATTGTTATTTATTGTTTTGTTGATTTCCTTTTTGGTGAATTGTGGTGTTTGTTGCGTAGCAGAAACAAGTTGTACAACTTGCAAATGCTTGTTGTGATTAGGGCTGTCAACGGTCCGGGTCTAGACCCGGACCCGTTGATTTTTTCCGGGTTCGGGTAGGAATAAAATTCCGTTTACCCGGACCCGGACCTGGACCCGTTTTTTCTTAATAAAAAACGGGTCGAATCCGGAATGCCATGTTCCGACCCGGACCCGACCCGAACCCGTATATATATATAATAATTATAAATTATATATACGTATTTTAAATTTTTAATACATAATATTCAATAAATAATAATTATAATATACATACATACGTATTTTACAATTCTAATACTCAATACTTAATAAATAATAATTATAAAATATATAAAAATATTTTATATTTTCAAAACCCAGACCCGGACCCGAATGGACCCGGACCCGAACGAACCCGGATCCGGGAAACCAAATGCAAGACCCGTCGGGTCCCGAGTCCGGGTCCGGAACCTCAACACAAAAACGGGTCCGGGTCCGGAACATTCAATTCCGGCCCGGACCCGGCCTGTTGACACCCCTAGTTGTGATGGTTCATTACAAATTGACGTTTTGAATACCAATCAATATTTACCACAGTCAACTTTAAATATGATCATGTGAATAGTTCCTTTTGCTGTTTAGTCTTGTGTTTCCAGCAAAGTTAGCATCACATCAACCGATACTTTGTTTCTATTCTATGCATTATATAGTTTTTCAATTGTGAGCTGATAACTTGAACGAGTAGAATAATCCAATTTATACCACATTTATTAGTTCAACGTTGAACAAAAATACAAAGTGGATGTAGATTGTCATCTTCTTGATGAAGTAAGTTTTTTTTTTTTTTTTTTGTAGGGTGTTGTGTTTTTGTGGGTTGGTGGGTGTTTGTGGTTGGGCCCGGGGGGGGGGGGGGGGTTGTTGCATTCTCCAAATTCTTAAATATGCTGGGCTTACGTATGGGACTCCCCCAAACTTTTCATTGGCTAATGATGGGCTGTCGACCAATTATTTGTCAGGATTGTCTGAGGTCTTCTAGGCGATTTCTCAAGTCACATCTGTTCAGAAAAGCCCCAGGTTCTTAATCTACCCTCGATTATATAGGTGTCAGAAAAAATTTTTTGGTATCTAAAGGTGCCGCGTTTCCCAAACGCGGCGCTGAAATTTTTTTTTTCAAATTTGTCAGGCGCCGCGTTTCCCAAACGCGGCGCATGAACAGTAGTCAAGCGCCGCGTTTGGGAAACGCGGCGGTACTGTTCACGGTACTTTTTTACTGTTCACTTTTTTTTTTTTTTTTTTTTTTTTTTTTTTTTACAGAATAGGTAAGTGTTTAAGATTTTTTGTATTATTGTTTAGGTAGATTTATAGGATTTAAGTAAAAGTAATGAAGGTAATTCAATATTTGAATTGAAAAATTTTAGATTTAAAAATAATAAAGTTATAAACACCAAATTTTGATATACCACTAAATTTTCTAATATCTTGTGAGCCATTTTTTATTTTTCAGAATGGGAAATTTGGTTTTTAGAGAAAGTGTGCAAAAATCTTCCGGAAAATTATAATTTCAGCACGTAAATATATTTTTTGTCAATTTTTTATTTTTAAATTCATATTTATATCATCATACAAATTTCTAAATTTTGAAATTTTT
The DNA here is from genome assembly GCA_024721245.1 of Mitragyna speciosa. Classification (NCBI taxonomy): domain Eukaryota; kingdom Viridiplantae; phylum Streptophyta; class Magnoliopsida; order Gentianales; family Rubiaceae; genus Mitragyna; species Mitragyna speciosa. The sequence continues at coordinate 1,000,291 of CM045573.1, read as the reverse complement.
CTAAATGAATCACTATTTTTTTAGGTATTACGTCAGTTCAAGGACAACATAATCATTTCAATTTTTGAATACCTTTTTTTGGCTATTTTTGAATTCCAAACTCATATTTCATACTTTTACGTATATTCTAAATTTGTGATAATTTTTTGGGTTCAAAAACTATTTTTTCTATAATGCATACATATCTGAGGCAAAATCATTTTTTTTTTTACCTAAAAAATTATCACAAATATAAAATGTGCTTAAAATTATGAAATATGAATTTAAGATTCTAAAAAAAATTAAAAATAACTATTTCGCCCTTGAATTGACGTGGTACACAAAAAAATAGTAGTTCATTTAAAAAAATTACAAAATTTAGAAATTTGTACAAGGGTATAAAATATGAATTTAAAAATCAAAAATTGACCAAAAAGGTATTTACGTGCTAAAATTATAATTTTACCAGAAGACTTTTGCACACTTTCTCTAAATACTAGATTTCACATTCGAAAAATAAAAAAATGACCTACAAGATATATTAAAAATTTAGTGGTATATCAAAATTTGGTATTTGTAGCTTTATTATTTTTAAATCTAAAATTTTTCAATTCAAATATTGAACTACCTCAATTACTTTTACTTAAATCTTATAAATCTACCTAAACAATAATACAAAAAATCTTAAATACTTACCTATTCTGTAAAAATAAAATAAAAAAAAAAAAAAAAAAAAAGTGAACAGTAAAAAAGTACCGTGAACAGTAACCGCCGCGTTTCCCAAACGCGGCGCTTGACTACTGTTCATGCGCCGCGTTTGGGAAACGCGGCGCCTGACAAATTTGAAAAAAAAATTTCAGCGCCGCGTTTCCCAAACGCGGCGCCTTTAGATGTCAAAAAAAATTTTCTGACACCTATAAATGCCGAATTTTTCTTTTTTTGGGCAATATTTTAACAAATTTGCCCGATTATAACCATGGAAAATTGTTGCGCCTAAATACATTGTTAAAAAAAAATTTCAATGGTCAAGTGAAGCATTTCAAGTGTATCATCATCAGTACCACATTCGAATAGAAACATACACAAAAACGTGTTTTCGATCATGACAAACAGAAAATACAATAATACTATTAGAATTTTGATTGGGAAAAATTTTTTATATAATTTTTTTTATTTTTTTAGACATGATCTTTTATCATGTGATCAAGGGTTAAGATTGAAATGTCTACAAATACAAATATATTTATAACACATCTAATTGCCTGTCCAAATCTTTTTATTGTCCAATTATATTTAATGTGAAATACGTACGACAGTTTTTTTATTTAAATAATTTAACACAAAAAAAAAAGAAAAATTGAATTGGTGATTTGAACTGCTAATACCATTTGATTTCAAAACCACTATAAATATTGCTAGATATTTTTTTCTAACTTTCTGTTGGTCTTATGTGGTGCCCATAGGTTCATATAAAAAATTCACAGTAAAATGGGATCATAGCTACAAAAAGTTCAATGGCTAGAGATTTTCAAACCTTGTAAGTATTACTATTGCTTTGTGTTTCAAATTTCATAATGGTCTCCCTCCATAACATAACCACAAATGAAATTGAAAATTAAAAATATTCCCTCGTTTAAAATGGAATTGAATGCTAAGTTTGATCTGTGCTAGATTACAAAATCAACTGTACTAACATGCTAGCCTTACATACAACTAGATGAATGCTACTGGATAATCACTTTCCACAAATTCAGGACTAGAAACCCTTTCATCATAATTAGAGCTGATAAAGGTTAAAAAGGGATTTCTAGAAGTACATCCTTGACACATTTTCATCATTTTGGAGCGTTATGAATGCTGGTTTTCTCTCTAATGGGACTTGGCAACATTTAGTAGGAATTTAAGAACTGCATACATAGAGGTATCTCAAAATTCCGAATCGCTAGACTAATTTCTGAGGAAGAAAATAAAAGCTGATTTCTTATCTTGCCCACAAGTAGACTTCACAATCAAATTTGCAAAATTCTGCTGCACTAGAAATACGAGTCGCTAGCATTCCTCTCACGTTGCTGCGATGGCTACTTAAATATTTGGCAACTGACCTAATGTGCACATGCTGCAAGCTGAATTGTATGATCGAAAGTAACTGATCAACTATACTGCATGCTGGGTTATACGATTGAAGGTAGTAATCAACAATATTCAGGAGATATGGTTAATCAGGCAAGAGTCGTGCACCTTGATCAACACGGAAAATGGAAATAGTCCTAGGTTATCTGGAAATATAAGATGCATAGCTATTGATGAAAAAGATCCACAAGATAGATTGGAATGAGTTCTCATTCTATCCTAGTTTCCTTTTTTTTCTTTTCCCGTTATCATGAAAAAAGAATGGGATATGAAAAAGACCACCAGTTTTAGCAGAAGATTGACAATTGAAAAGCGAAAGAGAATATACAGAAAAAGGTGCAACACAAGTTGCATATAGTATTCAAAAATTAATGCAAGTCCCACCTGGCAGGATACAAGGAGATTTACCAAAATCACAGGAATCTGATGCTGTGATTTAATGCACTTAAGAATAATCTGAATGAGATTCATAGAAATCACTCGGGCAAGGTGATGTGACCTCTTGCTCTAGAAACTGCAGCACCAGTTGCATTGAAGGTCTATCATACGGATTTGCATCAGTGCACCTTGCTGCTATCTCTAGAACAGCTTCTACAGTCTCTATATTGGCATCAGTGCACCTTCTATCTACTACATCTTCCATTCTATTCTCTTTTAACAAGGTATTCATCTGTAGATTTGCACATTAAAATCAATAAATCTTATAAGAATATCATGAATAATAATAAGGAAAAGAATTCTGTTATTTTATCATCAAGGATGCACAACAAAAGGTAGAATACAATAAAAGCAAATATTTCAGGACATACCCAACCAACAACATTGAGGCCACGTTTTATAAAAGTTGGATCGGTAGGCCTTTTTCCAGTAACAAGCTCTAACAACAAAACTCCAAAACTATAGACATCAGATTTTTCAGTTGCTCTTCCACTCTGCAAGTACTCTGTAAATATCACGAACCAAAAAGAAAATTATATTTCTAATACAAATACTGTGTGCAGGCAAAACTAGAGAGTTACGTTCATGATTATTATATAAAAAGTACCTGGTGCCAAATAACCAAATGTGCCAGCAACCACAGTTGTGACATGAGCATCCTCATCAACCAAAAGCTTCGCAAGGCCAAAGTCTGAAACGTGGGGCTCCAGGTTCTCATCAAGAAGAATGTTGCTGGATTTTACATCACGATGAATTATCTTAGGACAACAGTCATGGTGTAGGTATGCCAATCCCTTAGCAGAACCAAAGGCTATCTTCAAACGAGCACTCCAGTTCAGGGATCGGTTAGCTTCCCCATGTTCTAATGAAGAATCACTGAAGAAGTTAACATTCGTTCTTGGAAAA